>JAWPHD010006325.1:0-146624 GCA_037043455.1 Cyrtodaria siliqua
GGTTATGTGGTTTTCCTTGTCGAAGAGCAGGAAGGTTACACCAGATACACTATATTAAACATATCACTGTGATTTTACAGCTGAATGTACAGACGCAAAGGCTGATCCTTCAACGTGTGCCACTGACCAAGGAAAAGGTTTCTGTGAGTCGAAAAATGAAGTGATGGAAGAAAATTGCTACATGACCTGCGGCCTTTGTGGTGAGTTAAGCTCACTTGCATTTGCACGTGACTATAAGAATGATGCATTACGTGGTTCGAGTATTAACTTTCATACCCCATCCAACCCCTTCTCAAAGAAGCGAAAACGGGGTTGGCTGGGGTATGCAACAAAACCTTAATTTCGGCTTAAAATGTTTGCATGTTGTAAAAACATTTTAGGTAATTTTAAACAGGTTGTCGCATTTTTGAGTAAAAAACGTTTTAAACGTGTTTTATTGCCGAAATATCCGAATATAAATGCCTGTTAATATAAACGTTCCCATAGCTTAATGGAATGAAGGCGGGATCACGTAATGGAGAAAAGAAGGGTTAATAATAATAATAATAATAATAATAATAATAACGTAATTTAGCACAAGATATTTATGAAAGGTATTACATTACTTTGCAACATAGTTTTCATCCGTCGAACAGCAATAATAGTATTATAAGATGATTTCAAAAGAAATACTGCCAAGAATGCGGTCAAATAGTGCAATTGTTTTGAATTAAAAACTGTTATTGGTTTTAAAAAGGTTACATTAATAAATATGTTTTATGCTAATACTTTATATTCGCTCAATATTTAGCTGTAACCATCACGTATACACATTTTCGGCATATTGAAATTATAATCTATGTATATTGTATTCGACACAAACAGCAATATAGCATGAAATCGGATAAATATCTTCGTAGATACTTGATCAACATCATAGTTAAATAATTATGTACATAATTTTTTAACAGTATATTGTAATAAAATCTCATTTATTGGTTAAACTTCGTGAGATTCGCATCGTCAACAAATGAAATCATGTAAATACATAAACCGAAGGATTAAATTCATGCAAACTTTACTTTATTGTTTTTTAAAAATCTTAAAACTGATTAGAAACAGTTTTCCCAATACTATGTTTTGAGATTACTATTGCATTCATTGAATGTTTTGATGAGATGAAAACTTTAGCAACAGTATTGGCATTAGTTGATGTCCTCTTCCATATATTATCTTCCGTACTGCAGTTCTTATTTTATCATTCTTATGTTTTACATCTTATATGTAAACAGTCATGCCTTATAACCTCACTGTTAATCTAGAGCGCACATATTTTCTCGATGTTACAACAAAAGGCACATCTAACCTAACCATCGAACGTACAACAGAAGCAACAACAAACACAACACACACGAATGACCGCGTTGTGAGTATATGCATGTAAATTAAATTCATGTATGGTTATTTCAAAATGCTTCATTGCAAAGCAAGGGATTTGTAAAAGAACAAAAAAATACAATACACACATGCATGTATGCATTACACACAAAAACACATCATAAAAACATCTTTGCAAATTTTACAAAACAATACATGAACACAACAATGCATGATTGCATGCATTGCGCAATAATGCAAGTACAGCAATACTACAACACAATATATGCATTACCAAACTTGCTACACGCATTAGTTGACATTGTATGCATGAACAGGACAATAGCTTATGCATGTGTTAGAGAATATGTCATGGCGGGGATTTCTTTATTTACACTGCCCATTTTATTGGGTTGAGATGGGTAAGTTTGAGGTTTGGTGCACTCTAGAATCTGGTTTAAACCCACAGCGGCCTTTTTTGCCACTGACCATTCCAAGGCGGTAGCCCTATTGTCAACCCTTTTGTGTTTGTGATGTCTTATTTGTCCTTTTATTCATCTTTAAATTTGTTCTTTGTTTCTGTGTGTGTTTGTGGTTGACTGTCATCATTGAATGCTGCTTTTCCTGTTCGAATTTTATATCTATATTTACCTATATAACTTCATGGTATGATGCCGCAGGTCCTTCCAGTCTTTTATACCCGTCGTCCTTTTGTTTAATTGTTTATCCTACGTTCCAGTCTTCAAGTACGCGTTTTGTGTCATTGCCATATAACATTGTATATTATGTAATAGTGTTCGTTTAGGTATGAAACCACCAATTATTTTCCCTATTGACACAAATACAGAAATGGCACATATTGATGATTTGCTGCAACTCTAACTTAAGTTTGGATAATGCAGCAGTATAATGTATATATAGGAAAATATTTTTCCTCTCGAAAAATAACCAGAAAATGTGAGGTCACAAGTCATGTCAAAAGCGTAGTAACGTTCTTGTTTATTTACTAAACAGGTCAAGGGTACAGCTGTTTTCATTGATAGCTGTTCACAAAGTGTATTCATAGATTCAAAATTTGGAAAATGTTCATCAATAATCCAGTAAAACCTACCAGTACACTTCTTATACATACAACATCACAATCGAATAGAAATGGTTAATTTCCCCCTATTTATAATGCCCATTTATAACATAAAAGGATTGATTACTTTGTATTATAGGCACTAAATTAATCTACACTTCGGAAGTTTATATGAATTCGTGGTGGTAAACATTCATGCATGGTGTGTGTCTCTTTATGAATCTCTTTACAGGTTTTGGAAAACCTTTTTGACCTATGCTCATGAAACTTTACACACATCTTCATCTTAACCCAAGGAATGGTGTTACATGTGTCTAATAACCCTGACTTTCATTTTGGCAGAGTTATGCTGATTTCCATAAAAAATTTAACCCGCAATAAATTAAGAAGTATTTTACCTATATCATGTTATTCATGAAACTTCACACACATATTCAACTTGCCGCGCAGAATAGTGTTACCCATGACAAATAACTCACATGTTACATGTTAGTAACCCTGACTTCCATTTCAGCAGAATTAAGTCCCGTTTCATAAACCTTTATCCTGCAACATAACCAAGCTCACAAATGGAGCATTTATGCACATTTTCAGAAATGCTAACACTTTAAAAAAACTTCTCCATAATTCATGAAGGATTGCACCCTTGTCTTCAAATGTCACTTGATGAAATAAACACACGGCAGGTGACACAAGTGTTCCGTGGAACATCCTTCTAGTTAATTATTACATCGACTGTTTCGTAATTAAACATTTTCATTGCAATTTAAAAGACAGTTAAGTGTAGGGTTCCATTATTACGATGATTTTTACGTTTTAAAAAAGCAAATGTTAATGATTATGTCAAGTCACTCATGCACATAATTAATTTACTGTTATTTTTGTCTTAAAAATAGCAACAAATGGTTCTGTTTTTAGTTAAAGGTAGACAACATGTTTCTCCCATTTCCTCGTGAGATAACTCTTTCTTGCATACCGGACAAGGAAATCCGTCAGTTTACCGGGGCTAGATATTTCCATCTCACCCTAGGGTCGAGATAAAATTCACGCGCAACAATAATGACGTCAATAACGTGAACAGATGCATGACGTCATTGTGTGAAAAAAACATTAAACTGTTAGTTATTGGTGACGTCGATGCACAAAATGTCATTGATATGCAAGAAAAAGAATCCACCATGAGTCCCTGGTTACAATTTTGCCGAGTTCCTGATTGTAATTCTGATCCCGAGAGTGAGATTTACCTATCTCACATGGATACTCATGATGGATTCTTATAATCTTACATGACATGTGACTTACGACGTCATGACGTTACGTCGACGTCGTCTTATTCAAATAAAACCCCTCGGGTGAGATTTCTCTAGCTCACATGGATACCCATGATGGATTCTGATAATCGCAATTTGATCAAACAAGCTGACTGATGAATGCACATAATCAGTCCTCGTATGCAAATCATAATGTGTAATCTATACTAATGGAAAAAAGGAACGCAACTCGGGAATTTATGCTATACATTGTATGTATAATATGCTGCTTTTGATCGAATGGTGCTTGGCTATATTAGACTTTTCCTTATGGACAAAAAACTAAAACAACACATAGCACCCCATCTGGTATTCCTTCAACATTTCATTATTGAAAACCACATTTTAGCGAAGAAACTGCAAAATTAATATTGTTTATTATTAGGATTTAGTCAGTATATAGTTAGTAGTTTATTAGTAGATTAACTCGATATGCACGCTTGTATCACAGTGAGTGAATATGCCACATCAGCAGGATCTAGTCTCCACGAAAGGTGATGGAAGTTTCCATTAAACGTTAACTATTGTTCGGTGCGCTTGTTTCAGCCAAAGGTTTTCTGAAATGGCTTGAGCAATTTAAATAAAACATACATCAATTATATATCATTAGAACTGGTATTTTTAGTGGTAAGTATAAATACCTTAGTTTTGAAATACGGTTAAGAAATAAGTATTTTACAGCCGAAATGATTTTTCGATAGAGCTTTTCCCATGTAAATTTCTTGTTGGTGGGATAACAGAAAATTAAGAAAATTTCAAATAACTTCAGTCAGCCTTCATATTTTACTATATAACTTTCAGGGTGACTTTATTTACGAATATCCAACAATCTAAAACCATTTTTAGATAAAAAAAAATAAAAATAATATATTTTCAATTTTTTTCATGCAGCAGAATTTTGCATTGAACATGTTGAAAATGCACCATCAAAAACGACTGTGCAATGTGGCGGCAGTAAAACGTCTCACCGCGCTTGCAATCAGTACTGTTATCCATTCGATCTTTGGAGATCGCTGAGCCCGATACTTATATTTAGTTATCGGTGATACATTTTCAGTTTCTTTTGTTTTCTTACATAATTTTTGATTCGGTGGTTCCACTACTCCGGCGGATAATAGGCTCTGGGCATTGTTTAACCACGCATAGGGTATGTTGTCTGCTTTTTAATTTAGTCTTTTGGCTGTTACTTGTGATACGCAGGCTTCATAACCGCTGTTCCCAACTAAATTCCATTATGTTTATTTCGCTCTTTGGGGCATTTTTTTTATTAGATACTGGGACCATACGCCGTACGAGATGGAGAAGTAGTGCACTCAATGTCCACCGCCATATGCATGCCATCTTCTGGATGGTTAAAAGTGTGTACTATTGATTTTATGAATATTGAGTTCTGCTCAATCCGGGGCTAGAGGGCGTTAGCGGTAGCTAGCATAATTTCACAACCGCTCATGAACTGTCTCAATCAAACCGAGACTGCAATATTTCGTATGTGTCGTGCTCGGCCGTTTCCAAAGGTCCATTATCATACTCTTTTTTTAGCGCAAGACATTTTTAGCTCTACTGGCCAAGGGCCAGCAGAGCTTATGGGATGCTGTGTTGTCCGTCGTCCGTCGTCCGTCGTCCGTCTGTCGTCCGTCTGTCCGTCCGTCTGTCGTCCGTCTGTCGTGCGTTAACTTTTCTTCAAACGACTTCTCCTCAGAAACCGCTTGGCTAATTTTGACCAAACTTCACATGGATGATCCTTAGATGAATGCTTTTTAGATTTGCTAAAATTAAGTCAACGCTACATCCAAGATGGCTGCCATTACTATATATAGTCGAAACCTTAAAAAATCTTCTTCTCCAAAACCGCTGGACAGATTTCAACAGTTTTTCTTTTAAAATGATCGCCAACGCCTAGATTATCAAGTTTGTTCAAATAAAGTCCCCGGGTTTAAAAATGGCCGTGCCCTGGGGGTCCAATGTTTGTATATTGAGGTTTTGCATGTTTTTCATATAGACATAATAGGAAAAAATTAAAAAAATCTTCTTCTCTGAAACCACAAGGCACAGAGCTCTCATGTATTACATGTAGCATCAGCTTATGGTCCTCTACTAAGATTGTTCAAATGGTGACCCTGGGGTCAAATTTGTCCCCGTCCCGGGGGTCACAGTTGTACATAGACTTATATAGAATTTTCTTTTAAAAAATCTTCTTCTAGGAAACTAAAAGAGCCAGAGGTTTGATATTTTGCATTTACTATAAGCTTATGGTCTTTTACCAAGTTTGTTCAAATGGTGACCCTGGGGTCACATTTGGCCCCGCCCCAAGGGTCACATGTTTTATATAGACATGTATAGGGAAAAACTTAAAAAATCTTCTTCTCTGAAACTGCAAGAGCCAGAGGTTTAATATTTTACATTTGGTATAAGCTCTACCAAGTTTGTTCAAATGGTGACTCAGGGGTCACATTTGGCCCCATACCGGGGGTCACAGCTTTACATAGGCTTGTATAGGGAAAAACTGAAAAAAATCTTCTTCTCTGGAACCACATGGCACAGAGCTCTCATGTATTACATATAGCATCAGTTTATGGTCCTCTACTAAGTTTGTTCAAATAGTGACTCAAATTTGTCCCCGCCCGAGGGTCACAGTTTTACATAGATTTACATAGGATTTTTTTTTTAAAAATCTTCTTCTCGGAAACTACAAGAACCAGAGGTTTGATATTTTACATTCGTTATAAGCTTATGGTCCTTTAACAAGTTTGTTCAAATGATGACTCTGGGGTCACATTTGGCCCCGCCCCAAGGGTCACATGTTTTACATAGACATGTACAGGGAAAAACAAAAAATCTTCTTCTCTGAAACTGCAAGAGCCAGAGATTTAATATTTTGCTGTTGGTCCTTTACCAGTTTTGTTCAAATGGTGACCCTGGGGTCGCATCTGGCCCCGCAACGGGGGTCACAGTTTTACATAAATGCTTGTTTTAAATTTTTAGCTCTACTGGCCAAGGGCCAGCAGAGCTTATGGGATGGTGTGTTGTCCGTCTTCCGTCGTCCGTCGTCCGTTAACTTTTCTTCAAACGACTTCTCCTCAGAAACAGCTTGGCTAATTTTGACCAAACCTCACATGGATGATCCTTAGATGATTTTTTTTTAGATTTGTTAAAATTAGGTCAGCGCTACATCAAAGATGGCTGCAATTACCATATATAGTCGAAACCTTAAAAAATCTTCTTCTCAAGAACCGCTGGACAGATTTCAACAGTTTTTCTTTTAAAATGATCGTCAACGCCTAGACTATCAAGATTGTTCAAATAAAGTCCCCGGAGTCAAAAACAGCTGTGCCCCGGGGGTCCAAAGTTTGTATATTGAGGTTTTGCATGTTTTTCATATGGACATATAGGAAAACACTTTAAAACATCTTCTTCTCTGAAACCACAAGGCACAGAGCTCTCATGTATTATATGTAGCATCAGCTGTCAAATTTGTCCCCGCCCCGGGGGTGAAAATTTTACATAGACTTATATAGAATTTTTTCTTCATCTTCTTCTCGGAAACTACGGGTCACATTTGGCCCCGCCCCAGTGTCACATGTTTTATATAGACGTGTATAGGGAAAAACGTAAAACATCTTCTACTCTAAAAACTGCAAGAGCCAGAGGTTTAATATTTTGCATTTGCTATAAGCTTGTGGTCCTCTACCAAGTTTATGCAAATGGTGACCCAGGGGTCACATTTGGCCCCACCCCGGGGGTCACAGTTTTACATAGGCTTGTATAGGCAAAAATGAAAAACAATCTTCTTCTCTGGAACCACATGGCACAGAGCTCTCATGTATTACATGTAGCATCAGCTTATGGTCCTCTACTAAGTTTGTTTAAATGGTGACCCTGGGGTCAAATTTGTCCCAACCCCAAGGGTCACAGTTTTACATAGACTTATATAGGATCTTTTTTTTAAAAACCTTCTTCTCGGAAACTACAAGAGCCAGAGGTTTCATATTTGACATTTATTATAAGCTTATGGTCCTTTACCAAGTTTGTTCAAATTGTGACCCTGGTGTCACATCTTGCCCCGCCCCGGGGTCACAGTTTTACATAAATGCTTGTATAGGGAAAAACTGAAAAAAAAATCTTCTACTCTGAAACTGCAACAGCCAAAGGTTTAATATTTTGCATTTGCTATAAGCTTATGGTCCTTTACCAAGTTTGTTCAAATGGTGACTCTCGGGTCACATTTGACCCCGCCCCAAGGGTCACATGTTTTACATAGACATGTATAGGGAAACACTTAAAAAATCTTCTACTCTGAAACTGCAAGAGCCAGAGGTTTAATATTTTGCATTTGCTATAAGCTTATGGTCTTCTACCAAGTTTGTTCAAATGGTGACCCATTGGTCACATTTGGCCCCACCCTGGGGGTCACAGTTTTACTTAGGCTTGTATAGGCAAAAACTGAAAAAAATCTTCTTCTCTGGAGCCACATGGCACAGAGCTCTCATGTATTATTTTGCATCTGATCTTAGCCAAACTTTAGCAGATTTTATGGCTTTCCTTTTTTTTCTTTCTTTTTTTATTTGTTTACATTTTTATATATATATATATATTTTTTTTTTTTTTTTTTTTTTTTTTTGTATGTTGGACCAGTCGGACCAGTAACAGAGGAGTTATGGCTCTTGATTTAGTAAAAAATGCTATATTTTGCCTCATTAATACGGTAGGTCCTTTATATTTCATCTGATCTTTACCAAGCTTTACTAGATTCTTTAGTTATAGCCCTTGATTTAGTCAAAAAGCTGTTTTTTGCCCGAAACTTCCAATCAAACATAAATGGCAGTCACTCGCTTCATTGATGTTATAAGAGCCATGTTAGCCAGTAGAGCGTCCACAGGCCCTCTTGGGCCTCTTGTTATTTCTCAACAGATTTTGAAAAGTAACGTGTTTTTATTTACCACGAAAAATATATGTTTCACTTATATATAACTTATTTATGTACTGTATGAATTTTGTCTGAAAAGTCCAAAACAACTTTGGCTGAAACAATCGCCCAAACAATAGTTGCAATATTATATGCTTTAATAAAAATATTCCTAAAGAAAATACACATATATTTTATTTCATAACAAAAAATAACACAGTATATTAATAAATACTGATAAGGGTGATCCTTTGGAATCAACAACTAGACCCAAGAGAATAAAGTAGCAGACTCTGTTTTTAAGGAGTCTGCAAATTTAAATATTTCGCTGCCGCAGTAGAAAACATCAATTTTTACGACCCGTATATACCCAGATTAACGTGCACTAATGTGAAGGCTGATCGGGTTAACACAGTTCGTCACTCAGCAAGAAAGTTTTTCATAACACTTTATATACAAACTATTATCGGAAGGTTGGAATTCAAATTTAAGCAGACATTTGGAATTTGGCGGGAAAAAGGTTAAGTGACGTCTTAAAGATAATTGATGTGGATACAGCGCTATATATTTACGCATACCTAGATGTGATGCGGAATCATACAAAAGTGTCCTTCCAGTGATGCTGGTCTTGTATGTCACTATCAGAAACTGACTAAATATGGCAAACATAATATATAACACTAGTTTTCCAGTTTGAATCCGTCAGTCTTACATGTCAATATCATTGTATACTCTATACAGAGCCATCACCAACGACAACTTCAACGACAACGTCAACGACAACGACAACCTCAACGACAACGTCAACGACAGCTACAACGCCAACGACAACGTCCATGTCAACAACAACGCCAACAACAACGTCCACGTCAATGACAAAGCCCACGACAACAAAATCAGCATCAACAACAACTTCAACGACAATGTCAACGACAGCTACAACGCCAACGACAACGACAACGTCCACGTCAACAATAACGCCAACGACAACGTCCACGTCAATGACAACGCCCACGACAACAAAATCAGCATCAACAACAAACCCGACAACAGTAACGAAAATATTCGTATTTGAAGGAACAACATCATCAGCATCAGTGTTAATTTCAACGAACTTTATACCAACTTCACCAACGACTTCCGAGACTATAACAACTCAGGCTACACCATCTTCACCAACTTCAACTTTAAAAGTACCTACAACTACTACACTAACAATTCCGTCATCTGCACAAACTGTAGCAGCAATTGCTGTAAAGGTAAGCGGACCTAAAATATGAAGACCTGAATGTTTTGCATTTTTGCCTTGATTTATCGCTCTCAGGTTATTTTTCTGCTTCGGTTATATTCCAACTGTATGCATCTTAGCAAGATCATTTCTGATCCAATGGACAAAACTTGTAATATATACATTATAACAATATCCAAGTGTAATACACAGTGTGTGAATCATACGTATACAGCCGTTTACAATTCAATGTTACCCCTAGACTTAGGAGTGCATACTTATTTGCTTTAATAATACATGTGGATACATATATAGTTACCAACAATATATGGAAATGATCCAACAACGCAATATTTACATTGCACTATTAAAGAGGAAATTAGAAATCAGCGTTGTAAAATGATAGGTTCATTACTTCGTTTGATAAAGGTTTTAACAAGTTTAATAAAGATTGTATGAAAGTGATTATGACCAAATATCTTCCGAAGTATGTATATTACATCACCGTAAAATTCAGGTTGTGATAGTCCTTGTCGCAGAAGAGTTCGCAAATTACGTTTATATTTTAAAAGCAGCATCAACATTAGTATCCCAATTTAAGGGTACTGCCGAAAATACGATTTACGCTAAAATACCTCGTTACGCTTGCATAAGTACATTGCATACAATTACAATGGCGCACATTTTGCAGCCAAATAAACCTTCGAGACGGCGACAACATTGTTGGATTAGACACTATGGTTGGAACATATTGCACCAGCACAGAAATACAACCCACTTCTTTCATACGTTTAGAACTGATCTTTATGCATATTCTTTCTCGAAATGGTAAACAAAATGACCTATGTTCTCCAACCGAATCTAATTTAAATTATTTTAGTTTACTTTTCTGAAAGCATTGCTATCATTTCGAAGTTGTAAATAATAACTGTAGGTTTCTTCTGCACTAAATGAATCGACTGATATCAATATATACATTCTTAAATAGAGATAAACATGTTATTTATGTCAAATATAATACATGTTTTGCATTCTAAACAGCATGTTTTACTCTTCAACTTCAAGTTAATTATTCAAACTCTCACAGAACTGCATGATCAACATAATTGCATGTGTCTTAAATACAACCAATGTTAACACACGTACTTAAATTTGAAGACAGTTGTGAGTAAATTACCCCTGTTTTCGTTTTCGGATGAGTACTCCGGTTCTAATCGAAAGATCGCTTTACAACTTTGCAGGTACATGTTCCATGATGTCTTTGTTTGCACATGTCAGTTGAACGTCAATATCATGATAGCTAAAAATGTGCGTTTTAAACTACAATTCGCTTCTAAAAACTGATTTATATTGAAGCTATCGTTTCTGAATTTTCTATGAAGTTCGTAAGTCATTTATCTTACAATGCGTGGTTTTGATGGTAACATTATAATTCCATGCAGGGAAGAACGCATGTCTCCGTTAGAGACGGTTGTTCTCCGTTCCTTGTAGATTTAGAATGTCATGCATGGCATTAACGTAATTAAGATGTCTGCGTACAGACATGATGTTAATTTGAAGTTTTAAGCATGCCGCTTTAACCTTTTGTAAATGATATGCAGAGTTGGGATAATACCTTTCGTTAAAGCTTTGCCCTTTGATCTCATTAAAATCACACCCACTTACGTTTTAATACTCTACACGTCTTAGATATGTCAGTATTGCATTTGATGCCACGTCAGACTGACATTATATGCAATTTATATTTATTAGCAGATAAACCAACAGCAAACTATTTGTTCAAGAAATTGGGAATCTTAGCTTCGAATATCGCACGAAGTTGAATTATGATTGGCTTATCTTCAGTTTGGTCTGACGTGACCTCTAACGCAATGTTTTGAGATACTTATTTTAGACTAATCGTATACTACGTCTTTTCTTTATTTCAGATCCTACTTGCACACAGTTTAGTGTACACCGTGTATTGTCAGTACAACTGATGCCCATGCAAGGACGTGTGCTCCAAAGTTTCTCCCACACATGTTAGTTACCTTTTTACAGTGGAAACAGTTTTAATACGTGTTATTTAAATGATTCTGCAAAAAAAACGATGGCCTCCGGGTGATATTTACTGTGCCTTGACAGAGTGAAGTGTTTTTTTATGCATAAAACACGGTATTTCTCATTTAGAATGGCAAGTCTTTAAGACACACTATATACTAGTTACATTCGCATATTTAATCGTCCTTATAAAAGATAACCGTTAGCACTTGTAGTTAGTATTTGTACTAGTATGAGTAATACATCATACATGCATTTTTGCGTGATAATACGCAATTTTATTGTAATTTAGTAGCACCTTTGTAATTTTTTTTTTAGTAAATCATAACTTTATATAATTATGTAATGCATTTACGGTTTTTTCCCGTAGATCTCTACGTGAGAGCTGTTCCAATAAAACATACATGGGACCCTAGGAAGGCCCTTTTGACATTGAACACCCACTCATAGATGCTACATTGAGTTTAAAGAACCAAAGAAAATAGGGTTCACCCATAGATATTTATTAAATTACCTTCCTGAGGTCCCGGGTATCTTTTAGTGGTATATCCCTGACATGGTTTGTTTATATAAAAATAAATACTGAAAACGTATCACTTTAAATCAATAAACACAAACAAGAGGGGCTCGGTTTTATTGAGTCTGTTCAAGAGAGGTAATAATAGGAACAATACCTCGTACGACCCCTAACACCGATTTAAACGGTATTCTACTTTAAAGCCAAACATATTTGGCTTGACGATCGCAAAGGACCAGTAAGAAAATAAGATTACTACTATAGTAACCACGAGTAGATTCATGTCAGATCAGGATCACACAAAAGGCATAGCCTCGGGTGTGATCCTGATCTGGCATTTACCTACGAGGGGAGATGCAAGCTTCCAGAACAAGTTACTATAGTAACGATCCTTTTATTATTTACCTCTTTACATATCATTAAAATAGAATACGTGTATACGAAAACAAAACAAATTAAAACAAAATTGTATTAAGTCAAATTTACTGAAAACCACCAACAGGAAATACATGAAAACATGTACATTACACGCGCAAGAAAATGGTGAATTTACCAACCCACAATCTTCACAAATGCACAAATAAACATTTTGATTGTTAACATTTCATGTTAAAGCATCCATTGTTCTTAATGGATTACTAGCTTGGCAATCCCCAACATTTCAAGCTGACATTTGTGTATGGGAAGTTCCAAAATCTATTTTTATTAGAATAGTGAAATAGATTCAGAAAACCTCTAGAGGTGATACAGGGTTTTGTATTATTTATTTTTTACTTAAAATATGTTAACATTAACAGTGCTTCAACGCTACTTTTAATATAGACCGTGACTTGGTAATTTTAAAACAAATTATAATAGCAATGATCGATCTCGAACAAAAACTGTATATATCGAATATGATAATGCGTGTTATCTCAGTACCAATGTGTATCAGCTAGATATATATTTTTTTGAATTCTTTACCATATGTATAGACAATCACGGTGGTAGTAAAATGTTTTATTAACCGGAACGTTGTATTCTTGGTTTCGGGCTCGTTATAAGCATGATAAATCGATCTTCTGTACAGGTGCTTTTTTACTGGTGTCATGCTGTTTTTGACTTTCAGATGTTTTCGTTGTTATACTACAAATTTAAAACTAACCAGTCGCTATGTAGTTCAATTACTATAAGTATTGCAATACGGGTTATTGTAATCCTAGTGAAAACGCGTCCTCATGAACAAACGAGTGGGGGCTAGTTAGCTATTTGGGTTAGTTTTCACAGCGCATATTTGAAATTTCTTTGCGTAAGAATCTCTAAGCACTTGTCGTCATTGACATCGAAGAGTGCAACTTAGTGAATTGGTGACTAAATTACCAAACCAAAATCTCCTGAATTATGTGATATACAGTTTTTTAAAGATTTATAATCAGTCCCAGGTCATTTTCTATCACTGGAAAAATATAACGCTTATCATTGAAACAAATCGAGCAAATGGATAGCATGACATTGACAGGTTCTTGCGTTCTTTGACGTCTCTGACGCAAGCAGCTTTAACGCCTCACACCACAATTAATTTTCCATAGGGTCCCATTGTTATGTTTTTGTTCGTGGCATAGAGATAAAACAGATTTTGCAACATGTATTTATGCTTAAATTCTTCATTGATCCAATATCTGCAATTTAAAACACATTTAACAAATATTTACCAGATTGAACTTTTTTTAATTTTTTGTTTGCGTGACACCTATCAAAATTTAGACAAAAATACAACCACGTGGTGATTAGACCCATGATGTGTAAAATAAGCAGAATTAGCTAGAAATCTTATATCAACATGCATTTTCCTGTGATCTCTTCCTAAAATGCTGTAGATTTAGAACCTGTAAAGATAAATCAATGTATCCTGTAAAATGTAGAAAAGCGAACTTGTTTTTATTTTTTATCTACCTCCTTCAACTGTAGGGCACGAGTATTCAAGGGAGATAATAGTGGTGTGAGTCCTTAAACGCCGATGTTTTATTACTTAAAGTAAAGCTAATCCGGCTTGCTGGAAATATTTCCGTAGTGAATTATTTCCCCGTAGTTATTATCACGTTTCCGTTCCTCAGAAATCTCGTCAAATCCTTGCAAGAAATGTAATATAATTAAACAAGGAATGTGTTTTTGTTTGTGTATAATAATTCAATGCAATTTTCTTACATTGAATTCTTTATCATATATTGTTTATACTTTGTCTTGAATATTTGTTTAAAGGTAAAACATGCGTTGATGTTATACACTATTTATGCTTAGTTTGTAAAGAAATAAGATATTCAGGTACATCTAAAACTATCGCATTGTTTTAATAATGTTGTAATAATGGTAATAGTGTAATGCTAAGTCTATTTACTGTATTGTCATTTCATTACATGTGTTGATAATTAAGAAATAAAACATTTCCAGTGGATTTATATTATCTCAGATCAATACCTGGTGGGCGGGACTTGAAGTTCATCTATACCAAGGGTCGCAGGCCTGCAGTTTGGATGTGTTTTAAGTCACAAACACCAGGATTTGATCTCGCACAATATAAACCCACAGGACATATTTTATTTCTTATCTGACATTGAGTTTTATTTATCATGCTACACATTTTGCACAAAATGCAAACAAATTCTCAAAATGTATATGTTATGCCTATCTGTCAACATCAAACGAGAAAAATATACAGCTTCATCCTATTTAAATGTGTTTTTGGAACGTACTGTAGCGTTGCTTAAAATAACGCATTTCGCTGCTTTGTACTTTTGCATCTGACATCTCAACTGGCGTTTAAAATGACGTCTTAACGGTTGACGTACATGACGTCAGAGGTTTTGTATAGTTTTTTTTAAGACCTCCCCAATAACCAATCAACATTGAGTATTTTGATTAACCATGTTAGATATCTGTTTTTCCGAACCATTTATTACATAACGCTATCAAATAGTTTTAATATTAATACAAATATAAATGACGTTTGCAGTGTGGACCTGCGGTGCCAGTAAGCACTGTGGTTTCTATAGGACAAGTGTTCTCATTTAAGTAGTGACACATTAGTTGTTTACTTGTAAAGTACTCACATGTTGTTATACTATAAAAGAATATAAGTACTTTTGCACTGCATCCTTTCGTTTCATTTAATTAAGTAAGAACACGATATGTAAATGTGATACATTACGTGGTCCCGTCTTAATTCCATTAAGCGATGGGAAAGCTTATATTAGCAGGATTTTTTAAAAGATATTTCGACATTAAAACATGTTTAAAAACATTTTTTACTGAAAAAAACACACACGCGATAACCTATTTAAAACTACCTATTAAATGTTTTAATTTTACAATATTTTTTAAGCCGAATTTAAGGTTTTATTTCCTACCCCAGCCAACCCCGTTTTTGCTTCTTGGAAAATGGGTTGGATGGGGTATGAAAGTTAATACTTGGACCACGTAATGATAATGTCTCTTTCTTGAAAGCATGTTTTTAAATTGTATGGATAGTACGTGATAACACACGTAGTTCTTGAACTATTATTCCAATGAGCATTCTCGTTATGTTTCAACTCTGTAGAGTCACAATAAAATCTGCTCATACAAAGAGTTTACCTTAATTTATTTTTCACCAGGAAAACGTCACAAGCATATCATTTCCGTAAACAACTTAGGATAGTGTTATTTCAGTTCGCACATATCATTTGATAAAAATCGGTACCGGCGTAACATGCATCTGACTAGACGGAGCTATTTAAAAACTAACAATGGGTTGCCCTAGTCCTTAACACTGCAAGGTACGCGGCTGCCGATTATATAGCATGATAGTAAGCGTGAGCATGTACCTACCATAGAGCCATGATTCATGGTAAATTTAGTTTATTAATTTACAGTGTCTCATACATACAGAATAACATACATACGTATATTTTACTATTTTCTCTCTGAGTATCAAAGTACAATTATCATAAACAGTGTTACGCCTAGATTTGGAAACTGGGTCAAAGGGGTATTTGTTTATCATATATTTGTTTATCATATTGACTTCTGTGAAGAACGCATGGGGATTTGAGATGGCGCGCCGTATAATTGGTTCTAGTTATTTTGTCTGTTTTTAACCTACCCATGCACCTTTATAAATGGTAGTCCACTCTTTAACAGTTTAATTACTAAATTTTCTTTATTTGACTGTTGAATCCATTTTAATATTTTAAAATAAGTATCATGCTATATTTTGATGGTGAGTTTCGTCAGAAAATAAACATATTCGAGAAACACATAAATGCAACAAAACAAAACATTTTTTATAAGGTTACTGTTTAATTTAGTGTGATAATGTATACCAATTTGAACTATATTCCTTTATACATGAATTGGACTCGAACAAAGACATTTAATAAACTGTATGAGATAAAGGTTAGAAGGAAAGGCACTATAAATACATCAGCTTCAATGTAATAAAACTGTTAAAGAACATGGTATTTATAAATTAAAAACATCCGGGTAAGAATCACGACACGGTAACAAGGTGGTGAGTTTATGTGCAAGACGTTTATTATGTGAATTATAACCGTTTCAATAAAAGGCAAACTTTTTTTTGAGAACTGAAATACGAAATAAACAAGTGCATAGTAACACGGATGCTATAATAATGGCTTCAAAATGGCTACATCACTGGAAGTGGGTATTATATATAAAAAATGAGAAAATACTAACAAAGCAGTGCTGCAATATATGCAAAAACAAGAGATAATTGGAGAACAAACATACAGAATGCTATAGGACTTGGACGAGTGGCTAGTAAATGAAACAAATGCAGTGCTTTACTGTTAATAAACCTTCGCATCCTTTCTTGCAAGGAGGCAGCGCCGCTGATAGCATGATGCTATTAAGAAAAATTGAAATAGGCAAAGAAAAATGGTTTATCTCAAGATCTCGGGAGCACCAATTCATATACTCCATTTCAATCTGCTGAGGATGATGTTATTTCCACGCATATCACTAGGTCCACTACTTTCAAAGCTAGGACAGACGAAAAGCAAAACAAACTTCAAACTATGTACTGGATTCCTAAATTACATAAACAGACTTGTAAAGTCCGCTTTATTATGATTTCTAGATCCCGCACAACTACAAACCTCTCCAAACCTTTAACTTTTTGTCTTATTGCCGTTAACGATCACGTTAAACAATATTATGCTAAAGCTTATGATAACTCTGGGATTGATTTATTTTGGTCAGTTAAAAATTCAGGAGACGTACTTGATACAATTTGCAATAAACGTAAAGTTTCATCTATATGTACTTATGACTTCTCAGCACTATATACTATATACAACCATACCACACCATCTTATCAAAGACAAGCTTATTGGGCGGGGATATCTTTATTTACACTGTCCCGTTTAATTAGGATGACAATAGGGTAAAAGTGAGGTTTGTGCACCACAGAACCTGGTTTCAACCACCAGCGGCCTTTTTTTGTCATTGACCGTTCCCCCTGCTGTCAACCCTTTTATGTTTGTGATGTCATATCTTGCCTTTCATTCATCTTTGTAGTTTTTGTTTGTTTCTGTGCGTGTCTGTGGTTAACTATGGTCTTTGAATGCTACATTTCCTGTTCGAACTTTATATCTACTTAGACGGTCTGCATTAAATGCTTAAATCTATGCTTGTACAGAAAACTGGTACAGCATAGTATTTATGGAGAAAGCGTTGATCTTGATGGGTATAATGAGGTGAAAGAGGCAAAACGAAATGGTGTAAACGGTGTAGATCAGCATTAAATGATAAAAGCGTCGGTCGTATAGAAAACCGGTATAGCATAATATGTAAGGTGAAAGCGTTGGTAATATGATCTTGATGAATATAATGGGCCGAAAGAGGCAACACAAAATAGTTTAAACAGTGTAAATCTGCATTAAATGTTAAAGCTATGCTATTATAGAAAATGGTATAGCATAGTATTTATGGAGCAAGCATTGATAGCATGATCTTGATAGGTATAATAGAGGCGAAAGTGGCAAAAGTATATGTTTTAATCGGTGTAGATCTGCATTACATGCTTAGAGCAATGCTCGTATACAAAACTGGTTTAGCATATTATGACAAGGAAAGCGAAAGAGACAAAGGAAAATAGTTTAAACGGTGCAGATTTGCATTAAATGTTTAAAGCGTGCTAGTATGGAAAATGGTATAGCACAGTATATGTAGAAAGTTGATAACATGTATCTGTCACAGGATGACCTTAGTGGTTGGGCTAACTCAGGAAAGAATCAATGACGGTGAATGCATTTACATAAGTTTAATGCAACTTTTAAAATATGTTTAATATATATACAATTATCTAAAAAAAACAAGCGAATACACAAATGAACTATGAAAAGAATGTTCTCCTGAACGTTTAAGACGTTCTTAGTATTGTTATAAATACTGAATGTCTAAGACACTAAAGTGTTGTTAAAGCTATAACAATGTTGATCTAGCGCGATAACTGTGATGCGCGAGAGCTCATGAAGATGATGATGCGCGAATTCAATGGATGATTGTCATCAAATGCCTTCTGTAAGGGTTGATGACGCGATGCAATGATAGTTAACCTCCACTGAGATTGTGAGTAATATTCCTCCAGTGAGGATTGGTAACGGGCCCACCTTGTGTCCCGGGGGTTGTCGTTAGTTAAAACCTGGCTGCGCAGGTACGGGGACCGTCTCCACCGCTTGTAACGTTATTCGTGAAAGCTTAGCTCCACTCCTGGATATCCAAACCTAGATGGCTTACTCCAACCCTGGATGGCTTATATCCTGGATGGCTTAGGCTGTAATTATACATACGTTTTAGATGTCGGTTGACAAACATAACAATCTTGCATAATTATCATTACCCAAACAAATCATTATTCAATAAATATATGTAAGCTGTACTAATGATGAGTAGCAATGTATAGATATTCTACAACGCCATGTATACGCTATGTACGTCGCTGTTAATCAATGCCCCTAATACATGTAATATAAACATGATCAAATTACTCATATATTACACTCACTGAGTTATGCATGCACGCATTTATTCTTGTCACTCATCTCATTGTTAACTAATGTTAACAATCGTGTATTACAATCACCGAGTTATACGCCAACGTTAACTAATGCACCTATTATCCACTGTTATCAAATTAATATTGTTTTACAATTAATGATCAATTACAATAATTACATCTAATAAAGTAACTTCAAATCATATGCTAGTCTAAAGTTATGTTTGAGAAACATCAATGCTAACCGGATGTCGTAACCGCCAAACAAGATGGCGCCGCCCACTGAATACAAATGTACGATAAAAGTTTAATAAAATTACTAACCACATGTTGCCTATGAAATTTGCCGTCCAATCTCTGTTCCAACAAAGCACTATCGATGATCCCGGCGAGAGCTAGAAGACAATGGGTTTTATAGCAAACATTACGCCCAAATCATTATTCCCCCCGTTCAGTCCGTGACAAACGTGGCTAAATCTACAGTATTGAATCTACACGAGAGGCCCCTTATACAATTTTGCCGTTTAAGGAAAATATACCTATACGTTTACATGCATTAGCACAAAACTAAACTTATGACACGGCCTCTCTGGTGGCCACTTAAAATGCGCACGCTTTTACGTGTTACATGAATAGATCATGAATATTGTGAAATTGTTTCAACTCGAACAATAGATTTGGGTGTAACCGATAACTTACAAGGGCTTTATACGACCAGTACGCTCTACAAGTGACAATTTGTGACAACATCTCCCCACTTAAAGAAATTGCTACACTTTTAAAATTCAACAAAATGATAATTAATATTTACACGTTAAGAAACTATTAATTCTTCTGAGCAAACGAGCGACAAAACGTACAAGCTGATCGCTCAATCGCTTGAGTATGTTAACTATTACCACTGCAGTTATAACCTAACTATAATATGTAATTACAATTTCAACACTATTCTACAATTGTACACTACCCTGTCGTAACATATACTACTATTGTACAATACACTGCAATACACTATTGTATTAAACCGGTCACTATGTGCGGCGACTTAAATAGTCTGCCCCAATATTGTCCTTTCCTCGGATCGCTTTAATTTTCATCCGTTAAGGCTGCAGAGTCAGTGCCCACCTCATTAACCTACTGTTAGCTACCTTTGCTTTATTCATATAAGCTAACGGTTGGTGGTCAGTCTCCAAGACAAATTCCTTACCAAAAACATATCGGTGGAATTTACTGACACCCCACACTACTGCAAGACACTCCCTTTCGATAACAGAGTAGTTACATTCCCGGGGTAATAGTTTCCGACTTGCGTAAGCCACGGGGAGACTACACCCATCTTGATCTTGCAATAGGACTGCACCCACCCCGATATCGGAGGCATCCGTTCTGAGGATAAACTCCTGGTCAAGTTCAGGTAATTTTAGTATTGGGGTTTTGACCAGACTCCCCTTTAAAGAGACAAAAGCTCGCTCCTGGCTTTCCCCCCAAGTTATCCTATTGGGTTGACCTTTCTTTGTCAAGTCTGACAAAGGTGCAGCTATAGCCGAAAAGTTTGGAATAAACTTCCTGTAAAAACCCGCCAACCCTAAAAATGACCTAACTTGTTTCTTTGTCTCGGGTCTTGGTGCTTCCTGAATTGCCTTAACCTTGTCGGGGTTGGGTTTCAATTTCTGGTCCCTCCCGACAACATGACCCAGACACTCTATATCTGCGTAACCTATGTGACACTTGCTAGGGTTTGCAGTCAGTTTAAACCGGCGTAGCCGTTCCAACAGATTACGTAGAGCCTTAATATGGTCTTCAAATGTTGTTGTAAACACCAGGATGTCATCTACAAAACTGTCTGTGTTGGACAAATCCTTCAGGACTTTCCTCATTAACCTACAGAATGTTGCTGGGGCGTTTACGAGACCATAGGGCATGACCTTGAACTTAAAAAGTCCTTGCGAAGTTTCGAAGGAGGTCATCTCTTTAGCTCGGTCTGAAAGTGGGACTTGCCAATACCCTTTACTGAGGTCTAACTTGGAGAAATACGAATATCCCGCAAGCTTAGAGAATACCTCCTCAATATTAGGCACTGGCTCTGCATCAAAGATGGTACGTTTATTGAGCTGCCTAAAATCGATGCAGAATCGAATTGACCCATCTTTCTTCTTAATAAGTACGACTAGGGATGAAAATGGGGCGTTTGAAGGTTCGATGACACCCAATTTCAACATGTCTTTCACCTCCTCATCAACAATTGATCGGGAGTGAAATGGAATGGGATACCCCTTAATTCTTATTGGTTCCCCTGATGTGAGTACAATATCATGTTGCACTCCATCTGTCTGCCCGGGTTTTCGGACAAGACATCACTGAACTCCGAGAGTAAACTACCCATCTCTCGTTGCTGCTCTACACTAAGCATGCCCGATATGTCTACATCGGCTGCTGTCTCTTTACCTACACTAGTGGGAAAATACATGGGACTAGTGTCCTCACTACTGTCTTCCTCACTATCCTCAATAACTGCAACATTAACTACGGTTAACACCCCTTGTTGCACATTATCGGTTCTACTGATATACTCTTTCAGCATATTCGCATGAAAGGTCTTTAACTTTCCGTTTATCTCGATACGGTAATCCATAGTGTTCACTATCCCTCTAACGTAAAACGGACCTTTCCATTGTAATAACAACTTGTTATTGTCGGTCGGGAGTAACAGTAACACCTGGTCATCTATCTTAAACTTCCTAGCTCTAGCTTTTTGGTCATAGTACCGTTTATACTTGGTGCTTGCCTTAACTAACCGACTTTGAGCTATCTTACAAGTCTCCTCTAGTTTCTCCTTCAGATCTAAAACATACTGATATGTAGTCTTAACCTCATCACTATCTACTTCACTTGCCCACATCTCTCTAAGAATCCTCATGGGACCTCCAACCATCCTACCGTACAATAACTCAAACGGAGAGAATCCTAAACTCTCTTGTGGAACCTCTCTAAATGCAAACAATAAAGCATTGAGATACTTGTCCCAATCTTTGGGTATCTCGGTACACATACGCCGTAACATTTGCTTTAACGTCCCGTTAAATCGTTCGACTAACCCGTTACACATAGGGTGATATGGTGTTGTCATGATTTGACGCAAAGACAAATACCTCAGCCATAAGTTCTGACGTAAACTGTGACCCACAATCAGTCAGCATTTCCTCTGGTACACCTAGCCTACTGAACATATCAACTAATGCCTCAGCTACTCTCTCAGTTTCAATTGAGGGCAATGCTCATGCCTCCGGATACCTAGTTGCATAGTCTACCATGGTTAAAATGTACCTATTTTTCCTATCCGACACTGGAAAAATTGGTCCAACTATGTCTACGGCTACCCGCTTAAATGGTGTATCTATCAGTGGCATCTGACCTAAATGTACTTTGGTCACTCGACCTTTTGGTACTGTCCTTTGGCATACATCGCAGGACCTACAATACCTAGTTACATCTCCGCTAACGCCTGGCCAATAAAATTCTGCCAATACTCTATCTGACGTTTTCTTTACGCCTAAATGACCTCCCATAATCGACTCATGAGCTACCTTCAGCACTGTCGTTCTATACTGGGTAGGTACCACTAATTGGTGAAACTGTCTACTACCACTATCTTCAAATTCTCTGTAACCTATTCTTATGTACAAACTTACAACTACCGGACCCTTTACACTTCTTCACTACACCATCCTTGGCCGTCACCTTACAAGGACCTAATGACTCGTCTTGAGTTTGTGCTTCTATAAACTCCGCTTTAGATATGTCTCCTACGGCTGCAGGAACCTTTAATTTTCTATAAGCCTGAGCTTGCTTCTGAACCTGCGCTCTAGTCTCTACGGCATTACTTATGCTACTTCTAAAATCGGACATTACCGGAAGTGCTGAACCATCTATGTTCCCTATCGTTAAATCATACATCGGGTCATCCATACATAGTGCCTCTGTAGTCCCTTTAAAGAAAGGTGTATCTACATCTATTCTCGCTATTGGCACGTGCTCTACCGACTTATTTAACAACATACACGGTGACTGTTTACCTACCAACTGGTCATCCGTAACTAAACTACGCCTAACTACCACACCTGTACAACCTGTATCCCTCATTACAATTACGTCCGTGCCATTCACTCTACCATCTGCCGTTGGAAGATTTGCATACGGAAAGAGACATGTTCCGATCTTCGCCATTACACTATCCGCTTTAACACAACAGCTACTTCTCTCGGTTTTAATAACCGGACTATTACTACCTCTGCCTCTACCTCTACCTCGGTTTTGACCACCTCTACCTCTACCGAAATTCCATGGGTTGTTAAAACCTTGGTTCTGATTCCCTACATTGTTGTCCACTCTACTATTGTTACTAAAGTTGTCTACGACAGCGGACACTTTCACCGCTTTCCTACACTCATGTGAAGCATGATTCCCATTACAGTGACGACAACGAATAAAAGGTCTACCTATGTTACCACTATTGCTACCTCCTCTAGAACCCATCGAACTACCTCCACCTCTATAGTTTCCACTCTGGCCTTTCTGTTTATGATCGTCCCCTTGCCTATCTCTAAAAGTTCTGTCTTTCGACACTACATTATGAGCTCCACCTCTAGCCTCGGCAAACTGATCTGCTCGAGTTGCCATTTCATTTACACTAGTTAGTTTTCTTTTTTTAAGAAATAAGAACAGATCTCTACTACAAACATTGAATAGCTGGTCCCGCAACAAGAAATCTATGAGGCCCTGATAAGTCTGCGCTACCTTCCCTAACTCTAACCACCTATCTAAGTAATTTCTAGACCTACTAATAAACTGAATAAATGACTCGCCTTTCTCAGGCAGACAAGCTCTAAACCGCTTTCTAAAACCTTCTTCAGTTAACTCAAATCTCTTTAAAAGAGCATCCTTTAACTTGTCATAGTCAAGAGCATCTACACTAGGTAATCTAGAAAATACATCTAAGGCCTTGCCTCTCAATAACGCACTTAAATGAACTGCCCACTTATCTTTGGTCCATTCCTGTAACTCAGCATAACGCTCGAACCGTAACAAGTAACTGTCCATGTTATCTTTGTCAGCATCAAAGTATGGTAACTTCGAACCTTTTAACTTCCCAGAATAACTATCTTTACCTTCAGTTTTACTTTCCTTACTATGTGTCTTAGCTGCTTCCAACTCTAAAGCTAACTTATGATCAAACTCTTTTTGCTCCCTCTCCATCATCATATTAGCCTTAGCTAGTCTACCATCTGTTTCGAACCTCTCATGTTCTAAGTCTTGCTTCTCCCTTACTATTCTACTTTCTAATTGTAGCTTCTCTGTGGCTAGTCTACTTTCTTCATCTCGCTTCTCTTTAGCTAACCTACCTTCTAATACTAACCTCTCTGTAGCTAATCTACCTTCTAATTCTAACTTCTCTTTATCAGCATCTAGCTTCTCTTTATCAGCATCTAGCTTCTCTTTAGCTAATCTACTTTCTAATTCTATCTTCTCTTTAGCTAATCTACTTTCTAATTCTAGCTTCTCTTTAGCTAATCTACTTTCTACTTCTAACCTATCTTTCTCTCCATCTCTTTCCTTAAGTCTAAATTCCCTTTCCCTAGCCTGTTCGTCTTTAACAAAGGTTCTAAGCTCCTCTCCATCATAACCTAACTCCTTACCCATTTCCGTAAGATCCTTTATGGACGTCATGGTTATAGACATTGTGAACTACACACTACAATAATTACAATACACACGTCACTAATATTTCTACTCAACTAACTACTAATGGTAAGTCACTGTGTCCTCAGTAAATACCTGGGCATCATCATAGGACAAGTTACATACACATTTGTACTAGCGCTAACTACTAACGGTTATGTGTAGATAGTATCTAGCTTCCACAAAACATATACACTACATAAAATATCTTAATTTGATATTGGACATAAACCTTAAACAATCATAGAAATGTGCATAACATGTACATGTATATTTACTTCTCCCATTAATATAAGTATACTCGAGTGTCACAACATGAGTAGAACGTATTGTTCGCCAACCTAATTGGATACTATGTGTATATCAAGGGAGGTAAAAACAAACACCCAACTTATTTAGCCAAAGTGCCTCAGACCCAATCGTGTAGACCACTGAGACCTCGCGCCAAGGAAAGAACGGACAAAACAACAGTTTGGACTCACCCTACCCTTGTCGTGTCTTGACTTGTCTTCCAAGCTGTGGCCGTGATCGTCGACAGTCGCCCTGATGGATCAGAGGGTGGTACACAATTCTAAAATAATAAGTAGAGATTTAGTATATCATAATAAAGATCACTTATTGATTCTTTCCCTCCGTAGTCGCCCAAAATCCCACTACTCTGAAACCAGTTGTCACAGGATGACCTTAGTGGTTGGGCTAACTCAGGAAAGAATCAGTGACGGTGAATGCATTTACATAAGTTTAATGCAACTTTTAAAATATGTTTAATATATATACAATTATCTAAAAAAAACAAGCGAATACACAAATGAACTATGAAAAGAATGTTCTCCTGAACGTTTAAGACGTTCTTAGTATTGTTATAAATACTGAATGTCTAAGACACTAAAGTGTTGTTAAAGCTATAACAATGTTGATCTAGCGCGATAACTGTGATGCGCGAGAGCTCATGAAGATGATGATGCGCGAATTCAATGGATGATTGTCATCAAATGCCTTCTGTAAGGGTTGATGACGCGATGCAATGATAGTTAACCTCCACTGAGATTGTGAGTAATATTCCTCCAGTGAGGATTGGTAACGGGCCCACCTTGTGTCCCGGGGGTTGTCGTTAGTTAAAACCTGGCTGCGCAGGTACGGGGACCGTCTCCACCGCTTGTAACGTTATTCGTGGAAGCTTAGCTCCACTCCTTGATATCCAAACCTAGATGGCTTACTCCAACCCTGGATGGCTTAGGCACATGTTGCCTATGAAATGTGCCGTCCAATCTCTGTTCCAACAAAGCACTATCGATGATCCCGGCGAGAGCTAGAAGACAATGGGTTTTATAGCAAACATTACGCCCAAATCATTATTCCCCCCGTTCAGTCCGTGACAAACGTGGCTAAATCTACAGTATTGAATCTACACGAGAGGCCCCTTATACAATTTTGCCGTTTAAGGAAAATATACCTATACGTTTACATGCATTAGCACAAAACTAAACTTATGACACGGCCTCTCTGGTGGCCACTTAAAATGCGCACGCTTTTACGTGTTACATGAATAGATCATGAATATTGTGAAATTGTTTTAACTCGAACAATAGATTTGGGTGTAACCGATAACTTACAAGAGCTTTATACGACCAGTACGCTCTACCCGTGACATTTTGTGACAGTATCTTGGAGGGTATAATAAAGGCGAAAGAGGCAAAAGCAATGGTTTAAACGGTTAAGATCTGCATTAAATGCTAGGAACAATAGTCGTATACAAAGGTCGTATAGCATGTTATAATAATGAGAAACAGCGAAAGAGGTAACGGTTTTAAATGGTTTAAACGGTGCAGATTTGCATTAAATATTTTTTTCTTAAACACGTGTGTTTCATATACCGCGTTGAAGGTTTTGTGCTCATCGACATTTTGGCCCATTTTATTAGGGTTTTCCTTAACTTTCCTCATTATCTTGTATTAGACACTGACGTCGAGTTTTGGACCTCTTTTAACAGTCCGTAAGTTTACTAATATTTTTTCTTATGGATCTTTGATACGATTCTATTTTGTATCTCTAATAAATACTAATTGGCCCTTATTTCGCTTTTCACAGAATGGTATAAGCCTTCTTGTTTGTCTGTTTGCGTGTTTGTTTCTGTGTTTTGTGGTTGACTGTCCTCCTTGAATGTTACTTTCCCTGTCCGATCTTTTTATATTTCCTTCTGCGTTTACCTGCCGACTTCTGACTGTATATCGGTACATTACTAATACTATTATTATATATCTATTTCATAAGGAGGAATCTAAAACAAGTAAAAATGTCACAACAAATATTTATCCAGAAACATGCGAACTCGGACAATGACTTCCACTAATTTGTTATATTGTCAAAAAGTATGATAGTAGACTACTATTTTTGTATTAACGCATTTGTAATCAGACCATTGTATTAACTAATGTATCTCGTAGCCTTTAGTAAATTAAACAGTTCTAATAAACTATTTTTGTGAAACATATATTATGTTTTTCTTCAGTAGATCACGGTCTTTAATGTAACGCACATCTAAAATATTACTTACATTGTTGGATCTTCTGCATTCGTAATAAGCAAAAGTCACTTAGAAATTGAATGATTGGTTGTAATAGATACTAACCTGTCATACCATTAGTCAGAAAAATGACGAAGACCATGAGAACAAGTGTAAGTGTACGGAAACTGGCAGGAATTACGGGATGTCATGCCAGAGTGATGCTAAAAATATGAATATTTATGTTATTGGTATATTAACATTTTTAGACAAATTGTAAAATTTGAAATTTTAATGGATTGTTGGCAAAAAAAATCCTTTAAATAGACACAAGATCACATGTCTGTTTTAAACTTGTATTTTAATATCTATATTGCTAAATATAACATAATATATTGTAAATATATATAACTGAAACCGTTTTATTTTATCGAGAAAGAAACAACCACATATAACTGACTAAACCCGTCCAGACTCCTATTGTTACTCGTATTAATTTCTTGATACCAATACATGATAATGCAATATATTTTTATTTATAAACTTCCTAATGGAATTCCTAATATATCTATCCCATCATCTACGTCTTACCACATACTGTAGGCATCTACTAACCATTTATTGTAGGCAAATAGTCGTACTCTCTATGCCTACTCCACCCTCTATCTGTTCTGCGATCAAATGAATGTGCCAACAATGCTTCGTCATACATTGTGAGGACCGTAGACAAAACCTCCATGGCCCCTTTAATTAATTCTCGTTTCAAGAAGCCGTTATATGAGAATATGAATCTCTGATACAGATTGCGTATATATGTTATAAGAAAGATACCGTTAGCAAGCATTATTATTATATATGTTATAAGCAAGATAACGTTGGCAAGCATTATTATGTATGGCTTAAGGTAAAATTATGTTTCAACTTAAACATTTTGGTATTATGTTATATTTCCATAAATGAAATTGTATATCAATTGTCACAAGCAAATAGATTGATACAATATATCAATTAGATGTTTTCATCCCATGTGATAACTATGGTGGGATATGCCTGAAAATTCATGTAAACAGAGATGCAGCTAAATTATGCAAGTCTACTTAGGGTGTATTTTGAATGAATGCACATATATATTTTTACAAGTACAATCCTGCCTTGTTTTACTCACCCTTCGTGTAGCGTCGTGTAGTAGTCGGCAGTAGACCGCAGCCATGGCAGTCAACAATGCAGTCAATAACGTCGGAGGAATACCAACTACGGTACCTACCACTACCACGGTACCTACCACAACGACGATCCCTACCACTACTATGGTACCTGCCACAACCAACCACTGTACCTACCACTATTACGGTACCTACAATTATAACGGTACCTACCATTATTACGGTACCTACAACTATAACGATACCTACCACTAAACGGTACCTACTCCTACAGCGATACCACTACTACAGCAAGGCAACCTACCGCTACAACAACGGAACCCGCCACAATTACTACAATGGAACATAGCACTACTTCTACAAGTGCTACCCAGCGTAAATAAAACCGACTTGTGATATATTATTTTCGTTACAGCAGCATACATTCAAAATCGTCCAAGATTTCTTCTTGGAACTCGAGCTGTACATTATTAAGCTCGTAGTTTTTCGGTTATAAACTAGAATTTTATGATTTATTTTATACTTTTATATTGGTCCGTCTACGGAAACGTACCCGGCGTCAATATAAAACCGAAATGGATTTTAGCTCTACTAACAAAGGCCAGTGGTCTGATGTCCGTCCGACCGTCCTTCCGTCGTCCGTCTTCTTTTTGATATTAACACTCTAGCACCTTCATTTTGCATCCGACGTTTATCAAGCTTCACCAGATTTTTAATATATAAAAGAGCTCATATGATTTCGAAAGCATCCAGTATCGGAAAATAAACTTTAGAGTTGGTGCCCTTGATTTAATGACAAATATTATAATTTGTCTTGTAGCATGGATACTGAACATTCTCTTTGTAATAGCACAGGTGTAAATCGTTTAATTATAAATAACACCTGTCATCATAACAGTGAGAATAACTGAAATAGAGCTGAAATGGGCATGCTACAAAACAAACAGAGTATGGTTTCTTCTCGTTGGTTAATTTAAACACCTCGATGGGCTACGCCCATCTCGATGTTTAAATGAACCATCTCAATGAAACCATACTCTATCACTTGTAAACGCATTCATTTTATATCCGGATACTAAACACCAAAGTTATGGCTCTTGATTTAATGAAAATGCTATATTGTACATTGTCAACACTCTAACACCTGCATTTTGAATCCGATATTTGCCAAAAGTGGACAAAGCTCTGACGAGTTCAAAAAGTATGAGTATCGGACTATAAGCCATATAAGGGTCAAATTGTGGACTTTCGGAAGAAAGCATAAAACTTTTCATGATTATGCCTTATGATATGTACTTTAAATAAAATGCAGGAGACAGGCGTGAGGACCCCTCTATACCAGTACAATGAGACCCTAAAAGGGGTATCTGATGTTTTTCAGGTAAAAAATAATATACTGCTTTTACCGGATCTGTCATCAAAGTAATGTATACTTATAACATTTATAACATTGTAAGTACCATTTAATAATTCATTAAAAAAAACTGCATTTTCGCAAAAATGTGTTTTTACCTGCTTATATAATACCATTGATATCTTCATAGTGGGTAGATCAAATCTTACTACAGGGCTGCCTCTACAATGACAAGTTAAATGTGTAACGGTCATACTTCATGGCAATAGAACAGCACTGACTGCCATTCATTTCGTTTATACTACATTGATTTATTTACTAAGCACCAAGTTTAAAGCTGAATTTTTAAGCATTAAATTGATTTTAGTAATATACCATTTTAAACAAAAATATCATTAATTTGCATTAAAACAGCAATACATAATTTGTGTATACACATTACTTTTATTTTAAAATACACTGTTATTTGAAATGTGTTTTGACGTATTTACCATACAAATATAAAACGATCGGACAGGGATAGTAGCATTCAAGGAGGACAGTCAACCACAAAACACAGAAACAAACACGCAAACAGACAAACTCAGTAAGGTTTTTGTTGGCTTTAATAAAATTTTAATAATATTTAAATCAATTTCAGTCTATGGTTAATAAAATTGTACATATTATTCTATACCTAATTTATACATCCAATCGTAGACGCTCTTTCGAGTCATGTGACCGTACAATATATTTCCGTATCGGGACGCACGCGCGTACAAAATATCCCGTATTTTGTTCGTATTGTACGCTTCACAGGTTCCATGTTAAACCTATGATAAAGACCGAAACGCGTGAAAAGGTCCGAATAAAAATCAGAACCGACAGGCTTCTGTCATTACCTAACCATAAATTGTTGTCAAGTAATGAAAACCTATCTATTGCACATATTTTTATTTAATTTTCCTTTATAACAAAAAAAAAACACAAAAAACTAGCATAATATATCATTGTTTGAAACTGACCTTCGGTAGTATTTAATCACTGTTGACAACGGAGAAATGGGCATTCTTTCAAGCAAATAAAGCTTGAGAGTAAGCCATGTCGAACACAATATATAAAATACATAGACCTACATGCAATTGTGCTTTCGATGTTCATAGCGACTTGCTTGAAAGCATGAAACAAACGAAAGTTATATCCGAATTATAAATGATTGGTTAAAATAAAGGTATAGAATAAAAAGGTTACTTAACATGGTTCTGTACAATACGGGATATATTTGGACTCGTACACAGCTGGAAAAAATCATATTGGACTCGCCTAACGGCTCGTCCAATATGACTTTTCCAGCTGTGTACTCGTCCAAATATATCTCCGTATTGTACAGAACCATGTTAAATAACCTATAATTATAATGTTTGTGTAAACATATTCACTAATATAAATCAATGTGATATATTCTGAGGAATCAATACAGTTACAATTTAAAAGGTTAACATTATTAGCTGGACTTTTCGAAGAAAATGCTAACTATTCTACCCGCCAAAGCGTCGGTGTCTGATATAACCTTTTACGTTAAAGGGACACAAGACAATCTTGAAGTATTTGAAATGGGTGTCTCGATTTATATATCCAGTATCATTTTTACTTTTACCCTAGTTACATTTAAATAAATCAGATTTTAAATATTCACTATTTCGTCTTATTATACTTTAAGTTTTAATATATTACTGGTGCAATAAATAATAATAAAAAAAATTATGCAAAAACAAATGGCTTAATACAATTCTTATAATTAACTTTAATGATTGGACAAATAACAATTTATGTAGAAAAACTAACGGGACGACGCTAGTTTTTAAAAAAAATATATCAAGATTGCCATGATTGTGTCGGTTTAAGCTCACGTCTCATAAACCGTTTAAAGGCCATTACACGTGTATTCACTATCTTGGCATAACCTTGTTCTGAATTTTAACAGAATTATGCACCTTCTTCAACTTACTTTTTCTAATAAATAAACAATAAATAAACAAGGCGTTGATCGTCAAGTGCGCTGTCCTCTGGCAGCTCTTGTTATATCTAGTGTTATATCCAGTGTCTGAACCTAACCCCAGTATGACGGCATTGAATTTCGGGGCAATTTCATAAATTGAATTTCGGGGCAATTTATGAGCATTTATCTACAGTATGACTACAATGGGCGTGGTAAACCGTCATTCTGATATGTTGTACCTGTGCACTGCATGGTGTGCATGGTGGTTGTATGTGTCTGTGTCTCTAAATGAGCATGTGCGTATATTTACAGACGTGTGAATGCTCGAGTGAATAGGAGAAACACAAACGTTTCTATCATCGGGATATCTCCATCTTCGATTGCATCTGGTGCTGATGTTATGGTTTTAGTTTTGGCATTAAATGAGGTCTATTTACTAAATAACTTTGCATTTGTCACAGTCAGATATTGCATGAAAGAAAACAAATTGAACTGTTGTTCATAAATAGAATCAACTATCAACTAATATACACCTATCTTCTTTAACATGCTAGGAGGATAGACTCCGATGCATGGGAACTTTTTGTTTTAGACCCAACTTGATGGACACTGCTAGGCGAAGGTTTTTGCTTATGATACAACAAAGAAGTCCAGCGGCATCTGTGATAAATTATCCCCAAGCAGGGGTTCGAATTGGCAAACCAAAATGCAACATATAGGCTTGCGACCGTTACAGCTAGACTACGACATATGATTCTGCTATGAACGATGTGAAGTAGCATGTAATCTTAGTCTTCATGGTTACCTGGTTGAAGAGCAGATGTATAAAACAAAGCTTTAGCACCCCATTGCTGAATGCAGGGCATTCTCTCTTCAAAGGTCGGGGGCTGGCATGGCCCAGTATCTTGAAACTGAACGGCCTGGATGCAAGGCTCTTCTTCGCCACTGAGTGTTATCGATGTGTTCTTGGGCACTTTCGTGTTCTTGGGCAAGACACTTTCTCTTAGCCTTGCCCGTCGGATGGGGACGTAAACCCTGCGGTTCCGCAGTCTATCCTACGATATATCCCGCGATTATTTCTGATTATATTGTACAATCATGTTACATAATCATAGTAATCTATTCATTAGTAATAGTTGGACAGGTCCGCGGATTACTATACTATTATATATCCTATCCTTCCACGCTCTCTGTGATAGCTCTAAATAACCTTCAATGTGTCGATAAGCCGATAAACAACATTCATAGAATTTAATTCTTCACATTTTGATTGCAAAGTATGGCTTGCTGGTACAAACCAAGCACACACTGTGTTGCCGCCACCAGGTTTTAAACCAGCGCACACTGTTTTTCCTCCACCAGGTTTTAAACGGAACCCAACATTCCCCGTTGACAGCATTCCTGTAGCATACCAATCAATCCCATACTCCGGTCACGACTATCCAGTGCAGCCATCCACCACCTCTACGAACAATGTCAACGCACCTGAGATTTCCCCTCCAATTAACACCAGCAGTGTTTCAATGTGTATGGTAAACATGCATACCCCAGATACCTTCTCATCATCACCTGTGGAAGATACCTCGCCTATGGTCAAATACACACCAACATCGGTTACTCGCGCAACAGTTGCGAATAGCCCAATACCAACAACAAGTACAACAGCTGTAGTCCGCACCATCGTTGTTAAACCAAAGGAAACAGACATGAACCCTGAGGTCCTCAATTGCATGTCAGAGAGTGTGGAGATAGATCCCCCCATTTATTATCAAACAGTGCATCAGCGGATAGTGTTAACCCCCAAATAATGGCTTCAGAACAGCACCCTGTCATACACCAAAGTGTGAAAGCAGGTGAATTACCTTTCAAGAGGTATCGTTTCAAAGCTGATGCATAGTTACGAATATCAATCACACCATTGCATCTTCCTGCCTCACGGGTGGCGGGAGTGGGTGGGTTGGGGGGGGGGGGGGTGTGGGCGTGGAGATTCCCATTTTGAAAGTTCTCATGTCAGCCGACGCACCACTTTCATCAGTTACAATGGTTTCCAACATGCATGCATGCCTCTCCCAAGTGAAACCGAAACTGGCGTTTCTGACACTGATGAGTATTACAGTCATATGTCTCTAAATGCTGTTTCTGGTTACAAAAGTTATCTGATGGACAGTCGTAGAATCTCCCACAGTTTGGATGGTTCCATAATCCGTCATTCTGTAGTTGCTGAACGCGTTTGTACTACTTTCCCTTCATCTGGTTATCCCCACAATAAAGGTGATCTTACTTTCTGTGATGCAGTTCACAGGTAGTTAAATTGTAGAGCATATTTTGTACTCTGGACTATGACATGGGCTATGTCACAGTTGGTCACTCGGGACCTGTTTTCTCTGTGGAGGTTACGAGATTCAGATAAAGGGGATGAGAAGTAGAAGATGGTTAATCTGCATTCAGCACAACTCGAGTAATTTGTAATAGTTCAAGCATTATTGTTTTCATCGTTTTCCTCATATTGTCACCCTTCCATCACAGTTGTGGTCCATTAGAAACCATTTTCGTAGCTTTAGTTGTTATGTGTTGGTGGAGTGGGTGGTTGATTACTTGAATTACTTTTACAGTCGGCCAGTTGAGTCAGTTTAGGTCATACTCTGTATTGTTGTCATTTAGTTAGACGGTCGTTGAAACTGACTTTCTATCCGGTAATCAATACAGAGGTTTCTATCCGGTAATCAATACAGAGGTTTCTATCCGGTAATCAATGCAGAGATTTCTATCCGGTAATCAATGCAGAGGTTTCTATCTGGTAATCAATACAGAGGTTTCTATCCGGTAATCAATACAGTGGTTTCTATCTGGTAATCAATACAGAAGTTTATATCTGGTAATCAATACAGAGGTTTCTATCCGGTAATCAATACAGAGGTTTCTATCCGGTAATCAATACAGAGGTTTCTATCTGTGTATTGGTTTCTATCTGGTAATCAATACAGAGGTTTCTATCCGGTAATCAATACAGAGGTTTCTATCCGGTAATCAATACAGAGGTTTCTATCTGGTAATCAATACAGAGGTTTCTAAATTGTATTGATTGGATTGCTTTAATGCAAATCTAAGTTGTTGTTCTTTGCTAGCTTAGACGGTCGTTGTACTGGCTAGTACAGACCAATGACATCTCTGCATGTATACACTTATATTCAACTGTCACCTTCTTTCACCCATTTCATTCATAGTCATGCTAACATAACTAATGTCACCCATACTGTATATAAATCGCATTCATTATAGGAGTTGTCAATGCTCCTGATTTCCTTTTGTAAGTCACGACGTTAAATGCTTTACCAAGTTGTCACCATCATAAGTCTTTAATATATTTCACATTATGTCGTATATGGTGAAGCTTCTTCAGTCGGAGTAGTTCCGCTAATTTGACAAACCTAACTACAATTAACCACGTAAATATGTGGCCTATAACCTTTCTTCTCGACTAATAGTTCAGTAACTCTGCATCTGACCATCCTGTACATGTCCCATTAAGCACTCGACTCGTCATTTTATATTTCGCGAACACATACATCGTCTAAACTTAGGCGAACACTGCAGGATCCATCAACGTACAGGATACTCAACAGATAAAAACACAGTTGACTAATTGCGTAACAATAATCACTGGTATTCTTACAAACTAATTAACTAACTTTATATATCTAGAACGTCATTCCTTGCTGTGTACATGTATGTCTGTTAACGATGCCTGCATCATCCGTCTACAATCCCATATCAAAAGGAACCTACGCCTTCCTCTTTCATTCATAAGTGGGTGGAGTGTGGTGAATCTACATATGTTACAAACGTCTTTAAATAATAATTGTACCGTTTACAGCAGAGTGGGTCAAGAAGATTTACCGAAACTGACTTTGTTTTTATTAACTCTTTCGGATGCTGTGTTGTCCAACCGTCTGTGCGTTTGTCAGTGTGTGTGTGTGTGTCTGCGCGCGCGCGCGCGTGTGTGTGTGTCTCTCTCTCTCTATCTGTCTTTTAACTTTTGCCCTTTTCATGCGATCTTTATCAAAACTTATACAGTAGTTATATATTCATAAGAACTCGGACGAGTTCTTGAACTAGGCAGATTAGATCCCTAACCGTGAATTTGCAAAAACGCATAATTTTGATTGTGGGCATTTTTCATCCGATCTTTACCAAATTTATACAGTCCTAATATATCCATAAGATCTCGGACCAGTTCTTGAACTAGCCAGATTTAATGGCTATCAACTGAGTTATCAGCCCTTGAACTTTCCAAAGTGCATAATGTTGTCTTGTGGGCACTCTAACCCCTCCATTTGTCATTTGATCTTAACCAAACTTACACAGTAGTGACATATCCATGAAAATCTCGGACGAATTCTTTAACCAGCCAGATCGTACCATTCACACCGGAGTTATGACTCTTGATTTTCTGAAATATGCTATATTTTGGCCATATTAATACAATAGGGCCTTCTTTTTTAATTCGATCTTTCCCAAACTTTATCAGATTGTTGATATCAATGAAAGCTCGGAAAAGTTAGATAACCAGCTAGATCGTACAAGTAACACTAGAGTTATGCCACTTGACTTAGTCAAACATTTTGTACTTTGTCTCGTTTTAAGAAGATCGGGCCTTCATTTTTATCTGATCTTTACCAAACTTTACTAGATTACTAATATTAATGAAAGCTTGAACAAATTCAAAACCAGCCAAATCGGATCATTAGTGAACACCGAAGCTATGACCCTTGATTTAGTTAAAAATGCCGTATTTTGACTCGTTAAGACGATAGGGCCTTAATTTTTCTTTCGATCTTTGAAAAAAAGAGTGTTACTATCAATGAAAGCTTGAGCGAGTTCGAAAACCAGCCAGATCGGATAGGAAACACCGGAGTTATGGACCTTGATTTAGATATAAGTGCTGTATTTTGCCTCGTTAAGACGATAGAGCCTACATTTGGCCGGATTTCAACGAAACGTTGCAGGGAATTCAGTACCAAGCCTAGTTGTGCATATCGTCACCGTGTTCCGGTTGAATGATTTTGGTGAAGTTGTGGCACTATAAAGGCTTTGATACACAAACTTTATCCGGACTATTTCTGCTGAACACCTGGCCGGATTTTAGCCAAACTTTGCAAGGTTGATAAATACCAAGCCTAGTTGCGTATTTTATCGCCGTGTTCCGGTTGAAAGACTTTTGGCGGAGTTATGGCCTATTAAAGGTTTTAAAACACAAACTTACTTCTTGCTAGTTCTCCTGAACCCCTGGCCAGATTTCAACGAAACTTGGCAAGGATGATCAGTATCAAGAAATATAAAAAGATCGGACAGGAAAAGTAGCATTCAAGAAGCCTAGTTGTGCATATCATCGCCGCGTTCCAGTTGATTGATTTATGGCGGAGTTATGGCCCGTTAAAGGTTTTAATACACAAATGTTGTCCAGATTAAGTCTCTTCTGAACTCCTGACTGGATTTCAACGAATCTTGGCAGGGATGATGAGTTATGATACACAAACATTATCCGGACTAGTTTTCCCGAAGTTCTGGCTGGATTTCAATGAAACTTGGCAGGAATTATCGGTACCAAGCCTAGTTGTGCATATTGTTGTTGTGTTACTGTATAATGATTTTGTTGGAGTTGTTGCTGTTTAAAGGTTTCAATATACACATTTTGTCCGGACTAGTTCTCCTCAACCGGTTGTCGGCTGTAAACGAAACTTGGTTGCGCATATCGTTGTCGTGTTCAAGTTGAATGCGTTTTTGCGGAGTTATGGCCTATTAAAGGTTTTAAAACACAAACTTACTCCTTGCTAGTTCTCATGAACCCCTGGCCAGATTCCAACGAAACTTGGCAAGGATGATCAGTATCAAGAAATATAAAAAGATCGGACAGGAAAAGTAGCATTCAAGAAGCCTAGTTGTGCATATCATCGCCGCGTTCCAGTTGATTGATTTATGGCGGAGTTATGGCCCGTTAAAGGTTTTAATACACAAATGTTATCCAGATTAAGTCTCTTCTGAACTCCTGACTGGATTTCAACGAATCTTGGCAGGGATGATGAGTTATGATACACAAACATTATCCGGACTAGTTTTCCCGAAGTTCTGGCTGGATTTAAATGAAACTTGGCAGGAATTATCGGTACCAAGCCTAGTTGTGCATATTGTTGTTGTGTTACTGTATAATGATTTTGTTGGAGTTGTTGCTGTTTAAAGGTTTCAATATACACATTTTGTCCGGACTAGTTCTCCTCAACCACTTGTCGGCTGTAAACGAAACTTGGTTGCGCATATGGTTGTCGTGTTCCAGTTGAATGCGTTTTGGCGGAGTTATGGCCCTTTAAAGGTTTTAATACACAATCACAAAAATACACAAGTACAAAGGTAATCGGGTAAAAAAACACAAAAATAATATTATATCTTGTCTAAATGTGAATGCATTTATAAAACAGGTTTTGTCTTCTAGCGTAAAGGGGCACCTATATATGGGTACAAATTGGGGAACTTGCAGTAATTTATATGTTCGACTGCCATTAGCTCAATGCAGTGCAAATGGTTTTGTCATAAGTGCCAAAACAACTAATACCCCTATACACACACTCACACAGCCACAGCATACATATAGCCAGTAGAGTGATACAGACCCACTTGGGCCTGTTGCTAATTACAGACTTATAAGTGCACACATTTTATTTTTGATATATAATTAATAGTATAATCATTTTCGAGTAGAAAGTTCTTTTAAAAAAGTGTTGTTCTTCTTTAAATGATAATTATACCACATACAGTAGGATGGGCATAGCAGCTGGCGGAAAGCATATTTTCAAACGGAGATTGCATTGATAAATTCAAGACTAAAATATGTATATATTTGTCATGTTTCATATTTTCATATTCATATAATTTAATAAATATTTTTGAGGATATATTAAATAAAATATTTTTGTTTACGTTTACAATTATGATTATACTGCATACAGTAGGGTGGGCGTAGAAGTGACAAATTATAACATGATGAAATAAAAATATAATACATGTAGTAATGACTATTGCATTGTATTACTTATTAATTTGAATCCGCAGACAGAGTATGATAGTTCTGTCTAACTTTAAGCACATATAAATGGAAAATATAACTAACAATACAAATAATTATGTTTTTAATCAGCTGACAATGATATTTATACACATATGTACATCTGACAAAGATAAAAAATGGATTATTACAGCAACAGTTCAACAACTAAATTTAAATAAGATAAGACTATTGTTGTAGTAAGCATATTTATGATAAAGATATACCGGACGGGTTAGAGCTAATGGAATATCCCTTTACCAACAAATTCCCGCTCCCGCAAACGCAACCCATGCCAAAAGAAAAAAAGCACGTTCACACACACGCACACGCACGCAAGCGTTTCGTGTATGAATAGATACTAGTATAAGGCGTGCGTTGTCCAGTGGTAGATCGTCGGACTTCAGATCGCTAGGTCATAGGTTCGATCTTTGCCGTGGCCATGCTATTTACCCTTGAGCAAGATACATGTAATTAATCCACATTGCTTAGTTCTGATTCTACCCAGGAAGCCATCGAGAGTAATTAATATAAGAACTTGTTTCGCAATAGAAGTAAAAAGAATACGTTTAAATAAATATATATGTACGAGTATATATTAATAAGAACAAATACATCACGTACGCGCTCTCGCGTATGGATAGATATATACATCATTAAGATATTTCCTATAGAAACCACAGAACTCAAACTTACTGGCGCCGCAGGTCCACACTGCAGACGTCATTTATATTTGTTTTAATATTAAAACTATTTGATAGTGTTATGTAATAAATAGTTCGGAATAACAAATTAGTGCTTTGTTCAAACATATATCTAACATGGTTAATTAAAATACTCCATGTTGATTGGTTATTGGGGAGGTATTATAAAAGCTATATAATACCTCTGACGTCATGTACGTCAACCTTCAAGACGTCATTTTAAACGCCAGAAAAACACGTTAATCGTTGAGACGTCAGATGCAAAACAACAACAACTCAGTGAAATGCGTTATTTTAAACGACGCTACAGTACGTTCCATAAACACATTTACATAGGATGAAGCTGTATATTCTTGTCGTTTGATGTTGAGCGATAGGTATAACATGTAAATTGTGAGAATTTGTTTGCATTTTGTGCAATCTCTCGACAAAATGTGTAGCATGATACATAAAACTCCATGTCAGATACGAATTAAAAATATGTCCTGTGGGTTTATATTCTGCGAGATCAAATCCTGGTGTTTGGGACTTAAAACACATCCAAACTGCAGGCCTGCGACCCTTGGTATCGATGAACTTCAAGTCCCGCCCACCAGGTATTGGTCTGAGATAATATAAACCCGCTGGAAATAGTTTATTTCTTAATTATCAACACATGTAATGAAATGATAATACAGTAAATAGACTTAGCATTACACTATTAACATTATTACAACATTATTACAAAAATACGATGGTTTTAGATGTATCTGAATATATTATTTCTTTATAAACTAAGCATTATGTTATTTTATAACATCAACACATGTTTTACCTTTAAACAAATATTCAAGACAATGTATAAACACTATATGATAAAAATTCAATCTAAGAAAATTGCATTGAATTATTACAACCAAACAAAAACACAAGTTCCTTATTTAATTATATTACATTTCTTGCAAGGATTTGACGAGATTGCTGAGGGACGGAAACGTGATAATAACTACGGGGAAACAATTCATTAGGAAATATTTCAAGCAAGCCGGATTCGGTTTATTTTGTTCTATTCGACTATTAAAGTAATAAAACATCGGCGTTTACAGCCGATTACGTAAGCGACGTCAGAAAATGTAATTTGCTCGATTTGTTTCAATGATAAACGTTATTTCATTTTTTCCCCAATGACAGTAAATGAGCTAGGACTGATGACAAATCTTCAAAAAAAACTGTATATTATAGAATTCAGGAGGTTTTGGTTTGGTAATTTATTCTCCAGTTTGGATAACTTCAATTGACTAAGTGGCATTCTTCGATGTCAATGAGACACGTGATTAGAGATGCTTACGCAAAAGGAATTTCATTACGCGAAGTGAAAACTAGCCCAAATAGCTAAATATCCCGTATTGAAAAACTTATAGTAATTAAACTACGTAATGACTGGTTAGTTTTAAATTTGTAGTATAACAACGAAAACATTTAAAGTTTATAACGAGCCCGAATAAAAGAATACAACGTACCGGTTATTAAAACATTTTACTACCACCGTGATTGTTAATACATATGGTAACGAATTATAAAATAACAAACACATCTAGCTGATACACATTGGTACTGAGATAACACGCATTACCATATTCGATAGATACAGTTTTTGTTCGAGATCGAGCATTGCTATTATAATTTGTTTTAAAATTACCAAGTCACGGTCTATATTAAAAGTAGCGTTCAAGCACTTTGAATGTTAACATATTTGAAGTAAAAAATAATTAATACAAAACTCTGTATCACCTCTAGAAGTTTTCTGAATGGATTCAGAAAACACTATGCTACTAAAAATAGATTTTGGAACTTCCCATACACAAATGTCAGCTTGGAATGTTGGGGATTGCCCAGCTAGTAATCCATTAAGAACAATGGATGTGTGAAATCTCAAAATATTTGTTTGTGCATTTATGAAGATTGTGGGTTGGTAAATTCACAAGAATATTTAATTGTTTACCCATGTGTAATAAACACATGAATAGTTGTTGCAATGCAGTGTACATGTTTTCATGTCTTTCCTGTTGGTAGTTTTCAGTTAATTTGACTTAATACTATTTTGTTTTAATTTGTGTTGTTTTTTATACATGTCTTCTATTTTAATGATATGTAAAGAGGTATATAATAAAAGGATCGTTACTATAGTATATTGTTCTGGAAGCTTTTATCTCCTCTCGTAGGTAAATGCCAGATAAGGATCACACTCGAGGCTATGCCTCTCGTGTGACCCTGATCTGACATTTACCTACTCGAGGGGATACAAACTTCCAGAACAAGTTAGTATAATAATGCTCATATTTTATTGATGGTCCTCCTTTGCGATCGTCAAGCAAAATATATGTTTAGGAAGTACATCAGGATTGGTATTATTTTTAGAATTGTTCAAATATATTATGTATGTATTTAATTGATAACAATAAACTAACTGAGCCATAACACACCAAAGGAAATTACGCTGAACATATTAAACAACCTGAAGAAGGTATTTCCTAACTATGGTGACGCGTCAGGGATAGCTTTTTTAAACTTGGTGGTTAAATAAATCGCAACGTATTGCAAAGCGTGCGTCATGTGTATAATTGCCGATTTGTTCTGCGTAATTCTGCTATTTATAACTTGGGGATTTCTCTATGGACTTGTTGTACGACTTGTTGTAAATTACAGATTTTAATTATTGCGCTGTATTATAGGAAACTGTTAATGTTCCGTCTTTATCTATGAACTATTTCACGTTTTGAATTGGTCATTTCATACTTTTTTATATTTTTAAACAAAATAGGCCTCAGAGCCTGATGTACTCCCTTTAAAGTAGAATACCGTTTAAATCGGTGTTAGGGGTCGTACGAGGTATTGTTCCTAATATTACCTCTCATGAACAGACTCAATAAAACCGAGCCTGTTATTTCTCTCATGTTTGTGTTTATTGATTTAAAGTGATACGTTTTCAGTATTATTTTTTTTATATAAACGAACCATATCAGGGCTATACTACTAAATATAGATATAAAAATCGAACAAGAAAAGTAGCATTCAAGGACGACATTCAACCACAAACACACAGAGAAACATAGAACAACTATATATAAAATGAATAAAAGGCAAAATAAGACATCAAACATACCCGGGACCCCAGGAAGGTAATTTAATAAATATCTTTGGGTGAACCCTATTTTCTGAAATTTGTTTCTTTAAACTCAATTTAGCATCTATGGGTGGGTGTTCAATTTCAAAAGTGCCTTCCTGGGGTCCCATGTATGTTTTAATGGAATAACTCTCACGTAGAGATCTACGGAAGGAAATTCATAATTATATAAAGTTATGTTTTACTGAAAATAAAATTACAAAGGTGCTACGAAATTACAATAAAATTACGTATTATCACGCAAAAATGTATGCATGATGTATTACTCATACTAGTACAAATACTAACTACAAGTGCTAACGTTTATCTTTTATAAGGACGATTAAATATGCGAATGTAACCAGTATATCTGCTGTCTTAAAGACTTGACATGCTAAATGGGAAATACCGTGTTTTATGCATGAAAGAGAGCCTGTGGGCGCTCTACTGGCTAACATGGCTCTTATAACATCAATGAAACGAGTGACTGCAATTTAAGTTTTTTTGAAAGTCTTGGTCAAAATACAGCATTTGTTAACTAAATCAAGGGCCATAAAGTTTGATAAAGATAGGATGAAAAATGAAGGCCCTATTGTCTTAACGAGGCAAAATATAGCATTTTTAACTAAATCAAGGGCCATAACTCCACTGTTACTGGTCCAATATGGCTGGTTTTGAACTTGTCCGAGCTTTCATTGATATTAACAATCTATTAAAGTTTAAAGATAAAAAATGAAAGCCCTATCGTTTTAATGAGGCAAAATATAGCATTTGTATCTGTAACTAAATCAAGGGCCATAACTCCGTTGTTTGTGGTCCGAACTGGCTAGTTTTCGAAAGCATCCGAGCTTTTATTGATATTAACAATCTGGTAAAGTTTGGTAAATATCAGATGAAAATTGAAGGCCCTATCGTATTGAAATATATATATATATATAGCATTTTTAACGAAATATGTGGAAGAAACTTTGGAGGACACGTCCTTGCATAGGCATCATTTGTACTGACTATACACTAAACTGTGTGCCAGTAGGATCTGAAATACAGAAAAGACGTAGTCAATAAATGAGTATACGATTAGTCTAATATAAGTATCTCAAAACATTGCGTTAGAGGTCACGTCAGACCGAAATGAAGATAAGCCAATCATATTTCAACATCGTGCGATATTTGAAGCTAAGATTAGTTTATCTGCTCATAAATATAAATTGCATATATTCATTCTGACGTGGCATCCTGACATATCTAAGACGTGTAGAGTATTAAAACATAAGTGGGTGTGATTTTAATGAGATTAAAGGGCAAAGCTTTAACGAACGGCATTATCCCAACTCTGCATATCGTCTACAAAGGGGAAAACAGCATGCTTAAAGCCCAGACCCAGTACCCAGACATCTTAATTACGCTAATGCCATGCATGACATTCTAAATCTACAAGGAACGGAGAACAAACGTCTCTAACGGACACATGCGTCCTTCACTCCATGGAATTATAATGTTACTATCAAAACCACGCATTGTAAGGTAAATGATTTACGAACTTCATAGAAAATGCTCATGTATGGTTTAGAAACGATCGCTTCAATATAATTAAGTTTTTGAAAGCGAATTGTAGTTTACAACGCACATTTTTAGCTATCGTGATATTGACGTTCTACTGACATGTGCAAACAAAGACATCATGGAACATGTACATTTGACAGTAAAATGGTGTCCTTTAAAGTATTTTTGAACGAATAGTTGTTTTTGAAATGTTGACTAAAACAAAATTATCTCTTTAAATGACTTTTTTTTAAATACCAGTCTGATTTTCCAAGATCCTCATAGGGTTTGTTTTCAAAATATACGTTTTCGTTATTTTAAGAAATACTGTTGTGAAATCATGACACTTTATATCTGTGGTGTATAACTATTTCACTACTCAAATTAATTATTTCGTTGTACAGTTTAATGTAACTATTGCGTTGTTGGATCATTTTCATAGATTGTTGGTAATAATATATGTAACCGCATGTATTACTAAAGCAAATAAGTATTGACTCCTACGACTAGGGGTACAACAGCTTCATGCGATTGCTGATAATCCACTACTGAATTATTACTCAAATTGAGCAGATATGTTACCCCTATTCATAGCACTGTACTGTATGAACAACATATATCGATTTATCCATTTAAGCATTGAAATATATCTTTGTTTGTAAACGGATATATACATATTATTCACACGAGGTGTATTATACAGTCGTCCTGTACTCGGATATTGTTATACTGTATATATTAAAAGTTGTGTTAATTGGATCAGAAATGAACTTGATATGATTCGCAAATTTTGAATATTATTGAAGCAGAAAAATAATCTGAGAGCGATAAAAGAAGCCAAAAATACAAACGATTCAGGTCTTTATATTCGTGAAATCTAGATCCGCTTACCTTTACAGCAATCGCTGCTACAGTTTGTGCAGACGGCGGAATTGTTAGCGTAGTCGTTGTCGGCTTTTTTGTAGACGCCGATTTTGTTGTCGCGGGCGTTTTCGTTGACGTGGACGTTGACGTGGACGTTGTCGTTGACGTGCCATTAACGTGGACGTTGTCGTTGTCGTTGATGGTGGCTCTGTATATAGTATATAATGTTACTGACGTGCCAATCTTTAAAACATCTTTAAAACATATAAGACTGACATATTCAAACTGGAAAACTAGTGTTATATATTATGTTTGCCATATTTAGTCAGTTTCTGATAGTGACATACACGAACAGCATCACTGGAAGGACAATGTTGTCCGATTCCGCATCACCATCTATGTATGCGTAAATATATATCGCTGTGTCCACAGCAATTATCTTCAAAACGCTACTTAACTCTTTTCCCACAAAGTTTCAAATGTCGTCTGTTTAAATTTGAATTTAAACCTTCCGATAATAGTTTATATATACAATGTTAGTGTAAACTTTCTTGCTGAGTGACGAACTGTGTTAACCCGATTAGCCTTCACATTATGTGCATGCTGATCTGGGTATACACTGATCGTAAAAATGGATGTTTTCTATGGTGACAGAGAAATATTTAAAACCATAGTGATATGTTTAAAATAGTGTATCTGGTGTAACTAAAGCATTGATTGTTTTACTTCCGGCTCTTCGACAAGGAAAACCACATAACCACCAGAAATAAGAACTATAAATAATCATTCCTATTCATTCATTATCAGACTGCATAAACATGTATAATGTACAATTAAAGTAGGTATACAAGTCAAGCAGGAAATGAAAACAGTCAACCACAACGCGCATTAAAATAAACAACAGTTACCATGTTAATTATAAGCAAGGCATGTGTCATCACAAACACAAATACAAACGGGTTGACAATAGGGTTTCATACTTGGAACGGTCAGTGGCAAAAAGGTCCCTGGGTATACCACACATTATGAACATTAGCTTAAATATGACTGCTAACCTTGCAACAAGCGCTACCTAAAAACGTAAATCTAACCGTTTTATTATGCTACCATTATTGTCAACCCATTTATGTATTTTATATTATATGTTTTACTTTCAAAGTTATATATATATATATATATATATATATATATATATGAGCAAATATATACCCACTGTTAATGCTTGCATTTCCATAGGCCAGTTTTTAGTGAGTATAAAAGCTTATATATAGTTTAATTGAAACACTTTTTGATGTTTGTAGGCAAAAGCGCTTGATTCAGAATCAAATATTCCATTAAACCGATTCAAATTCTACAATGCCTGCAACTCTACAACCCTAGGGATATGTATAGTACAAGAAGATGATACGTTTTTACTTGCAAACGTTCGTTTTGCTTTGTTATCAGCGGGTATATAATTATGATTTAACTGGCTTTGAACAAACGTTATGCCTTTTGACAGAATGTAGATATACAGAAATGTGATGTTGAGTTGTTTGTAAGATGATAACCACTTACTACTGCTATCTGGATCACCAAAACCTATTGGGTAAGCACATCGACAAGTGGTGCTGTTAAACGTTCCGCCATTTCGACACTCGGTGATCTTACACTCTTGACAGTCTACGCCCTTAAACGGATATCTATAATTGACAAGACAAACACGTACAGAAAGTTGGGAAGTTTACACAACTTCGGATCAGTCATGTGGCCGACGATTGACACTGTACTTTGCAATAAGAAGTTACTGGTTAAAAACTGGCAAAGTTAAGAAATGTCATGACCAACAAAAAATAGTAAGTAAATAAACAAAATCTTTTAATAATGCGTGAAATAGAATACATGAGGCATATACTGATGTGAACTAGTCACTGTTATTATTAAATAATGAATAAAAAGGCTTCAGGAGAATATTAAACTCAGCGCTTACTCTGTAACGCTCAAACATGTACCAAGTAATTATTTAAAACAAGTTGAAATATTAACATCTTTTAGATAATCTTCCATAATAAATATCAGAAATATGACCGGCTTCACTGTTTGGGCAGTTCATTTAATGACTTTAACGCCTAACCTTTGTGGTTTGAAAGTAGACTATCGCTTAAGCCGGTGCTAGGAGGCGTGATAGGTGTTGCACTTTACATTACCTCTCATAAACAGACTCAATAAAACTGAGTTTGCTACTTTTTTGTTTGTGTTTGTTGCTTCCAAGGGATTCACTTTTTAGTATATGTTTTACATCATGACAATTATATAAGTATCTATTTAGTAAGTGATTGCTTCGATGTTAATAACATAATCTCTTATGCAAACATGTTGCTTTAATAAGGTGGACATTTAGTATTTGGTAGGCTGTATATTATCTTTTCTGTATGCAGAAATAAACCTTGTTCAAAAGAAAAGCTTGTAAGAAATTGTCTATCAATTTGGCATTACCTATTAAGTATTACATAGTATATGCTGTTATTTTCCCAAGTATGCCAAAGTTTGCCAAAGTATGCCAAAGTTATTCAAAGTAAACCTCTCTTGTTACAATACCTGTCAACATGAGGCTAACTTTACGATTTATAAAATCTATTCTTTTCTAATGATATTTAAGAAAAAAAATGTATCCAATAATAGAAAGTAAAAGTATAAAAGTCGAACTTGATATGTAGCATCCGCGGAGCACTGAAACACGCAATTAAGTCTTAACACATTACGTGGTCCGAGTATTCACTTTCATACCCCATCCAACCCCTTCTCCAAGAAGCAAAAAAGGGGTTGCCTGGGGTATGAAATAAAACCTTAAGAAGTTTGCATAATGTAAAATTAAAACATTTAATAGGTTATTTTAAACAAGTTATCGAATTTCGAAAATGTTTTTAAACATGTTTTATTGTCGAAATATCCGTTATAATATCCTGCTAATATATGTTTTTGCATCGTTGAATGGAATTAAAGCGGGACCACGTAATGAAAAATTACATGTATACTGAAAGGAAAAAGAAACGCAGGCTGCGTATTTCCGCTAAATATTGTATGTTTAATATGCTACTGCTAATCGAATGGTACAGGGCGACATTAGGCCTGTCCTTTTAGAAAGAAAGTTTAAACAGCACTGAACACACCAATGGTTACCCCTTTAAAGTTTCATTATCGTCAGAATGCGCATTTGGCTCAAGCAGGTGAGCAAACTTAGGCTTTAAATGTTGCAATCACTTAACATTAAATACAGTACTGAACTGGCTCAATTTTTCAAAGAGGAACTTCAGCATTTATGAATTTCTTGTTACAACGGTGTACTGTGATTAAAACGTCTACAACATCACAGTTGTGTCCTTTCTCTAACTGCACTTTTTTTTTACAAAACATCTTGGGATTTCCTTGGAATATATATGGAATTAAGTGTGCTGTATATGCAATATATAGCGGAAATACGCACCCTGCGTTTCTTTTTCCTTTCAGTATATAAATGCAATCAATGTAGACAAATATAAAGGTGTCGACAATATGGGTACTGCCTTGGAACGGTCAGAGACAAACGATGCGGTTGGATTTTATATAGGTTTATATCAGTTAGACAAAATTATGGACAATGAACATCGGTATAACATTGTTCCACTCCATTCTGTAGTGCCATTGTGGCATCGCCGATATTCTACGGGATCATTGTTTAAAGTGTGTAAAGTAGAGATAATACAATCATTGCCATGTTGCGTTCCTGACCGTAGCCAAGAACTACTTTTTCTGTTGACATGGTTGTATCTTATTTAATATCATGCAATAAATATTTTTATTATATATATATATATATATATCACTAATTTTATACCTAGTACCTTCATTTTCCGACAATGGTATACAAAACCCTGTATCACCTCTAGTGGTTTTCTGAATCCATTTCATTATACTACTAAAAATAGATTTTGGAACTTTCACAAAATATTCAGATTGGAATGTTGGGGATTGCCCAGTTAGTAATCCATTAAGAACAATGGATGTTTTAATATGAAATGTGAATTATACTCAGTTGTAAAAGAAACTGGACACTTTGAACATTTTACTGTATACCCTATCCTCTTTATCCTATTGAACAACAAATGACAACATGATATTGGCAATAGAATGATAAAAACGTTGGTACCAAACATGGCATATTCATTTCTGAATTTATCAATTTAATTCTAAAAAAACTTTATACAATTAAATCTAAACAAAACTCAGTGTCCACTTTCTTTTGCAACTGAGTATATATGAATGTTTGTTCGTGCATTTGTGAACATTGTTTGTTAATTGATTTAACATTATGTCAGTTGGTAAATTCACCAGTTACCAATGCTTACCAATGTGTAGTTGTTGCAATGTAATGTACATGTCTTTCCTGTTGGTGGTTTTCAGTTAATTTGACTTAATATAAAAAAAAATTAATTTTGTTTTTATACATGTATTCCTTTTAAATGATATGTAAAAAGGTATACAATATAAGGATCATTACTATATTAACTTGTTCTGGAAGCTTGTATCACATCGAGTAGGTAGGTGCAAAGCCTCTCGTGTGATCCTGATCTAGCATTTACCTACTCGAGGTGATACAAACTTCCAGAACAAGTTACTATATTAATAATCCTATTTTATTTGTGGTCAGGATAAGGCAGAAGTAATTTCCAATAAATGTATGGAGTATAGCAAGGACATGTACCATTGGACGATAAATAATCCAATAAATGTATGGAGTATAGCAAGGACATGTACCATTGGACGATAAATAACGCCTATACTTTTATATTTATTGGGTATTACTACGGTCATTTAGAAGTTATCATGGTCTGACATTCAGATTGTCGCCAAGTTTGCTCATTTCTTCTTACCGAACGCAGCTCTACTCATATTTACATATGCATGAACAAATATAAGACATGCAAACTTACTTGCAATTGCAATCGTTGCCATAGGTATTGCCCCGACATACACAGGTTTTGCAGTTGGCTGTGTGTCCCTGTGAGTTCTTACAGTATCTTTTGCACGAATCGCACGATAGTCCTAAAAATTAATCTTGAAATAAATACATGACTAGTACACCGTTGTGCGTTTTATACGCATATATTCGAGGATATTTCCTTTTGATAATTAATTTTAAATCTATATTCATGCATACATATATGCAATAACAAAGAATGAATAATATTATGAATCCTATAGTTGGGAGTGTTAATACCTACTCAACAATTTAATGCATAATAATATCAGATTTTCCGGAAATCTGACGTAAAATGCTTCACACCATTCCTGCATCATTGCAAATTAAAATCAATAGTGGTGTAAAAACTCAAATTACGCTTTAGTTTTTGCAATCATACATGTCATTTATTTAATTCATCATCAATTCAATCAGGGGTAGAAAAAATATTTTGATTTAATCCGGATATCATTTATAAACAGTTTATGTCCTTATACGTTTTATGAGTCGCTTTTAAACGTTCTATATCTGAGGAAGTAAATGGAGTCTTTATCTGGTAACTGAGTGGAGAGGAGTATCCTACCTCATACAGCCCAAATAGTAGTTGGATCTAATAGCTTTTTGTTAAGTCATATAATAGGTCACATACCAATCATTGATGCTATTCGTAGTTATTATGGTAAGTGTATTATGTTTTACAGCTACTGTAAATGTATATGCAAATATAATTACCGTAGAAACCAGGAGGGCAGTCGCATGAACACGTTGTCGTGTTCCAAACGCCGTTATTGTTGCACGTGCCTGTACATGAGTCTTCTGCAAGACAGAAAACTATAAGATAAATTCTGAACGAAAATGACATACAATACAAAAATATGAGTACTATTTCCCTGAAAATATAGTATTCATGGATCACAGTCAACCTAAACCACGCATAGAAACAAACAATAATGACAAAGATGGATAAAAGCTAAGATGACATCACAAACACACCAGGCCGGACAACAGGGCTACCGCATTGGAACGGTCGGTGGCAACTAATGACACTGGAATTTAAACCAGGTTTCGTTCTACACCAAACTTCACTCTTACCCTATTGTCATCCCAATACAACTTGACAGTGTAAATAAAGATATGCCCGCCAGGTTATTCTCTAACAAACAATTAAAGAGGAATGCATAGTGGCGAACTGTAAATGGGTCCACTACCAAGCATGCAGTACGTTGCAAAATGATAGGGTCATAACCTCTTTTGATAAACCTTTTAACACGTTTAACAATGATAGTATGAAAGTGATCATGACCAAGGATATTACGATCTCGTAAATCACCTCAGCATAAAGGTTGTGATTGTCATTGTCGCAGAAGAATTCTTAAATGACTTTTAAATTTCAAAGAAGATCAGGGTTACGATTCAAACATTTTGCAATGGTTTTACGAAGGTTACGTTAGCCCTGATGGAATAGTTTTTATTCATACAATGAAACACGAATATTATTGTCCTCAACTTGAGTACAAGCTCTAGAAAAACGAAGAAGTTGTGACACATAGACCCCATAAGAAGTTGCTCGGGGAACATCCCCATTTAAATTGAAATAATTAACAATATCAAAATTAAAATCATCTCTCTTGTCATAGATTTTGTTATTTATTTCACTATTTTCCTTTAGAGAGATGTAAATCGAGAAAAGCGTTAGTATCAGAAATATTAACTTTATTAAACTTCTTTAGGATATATAGTATTAGCCAAAGAAGAAAAGAAAGGGTTGTCAATGTTCAGTATGTCAACCAGATACCGAGAGGTGTCATTACAGCTTCAATACTATCTGCCTGGGTATCTGAAAGACTCATGTAATCTCTTTCATAGCAATATAAAAACAAATCTGCAACAAGGGGTGCACATTCGTACCCATAGGGATGACAACAATTGGTCTACAAACGGTAGTTCCATACCTGACGAAACTATTTTCTAATAGAAACATGGCAAGTCCACATAGTGTAATTGTCCAAACTGCTGTTAGTCAAAAAGCTTTAATACAGGCCAACAATGTAGTAATAAGCTTGTCTTTGATAAGGTTGTGTGTTAAGCTGTAGCCAATGTAGAACAATCATAAGTACTTATAGATGAAGCTTGCCGTTTATTGCAAATTTTATCAAGAACGTCACCTGAACTTTTAATAGACCAAAATAAATTAATCCCAGGGGGATTAATTTACACTGTCCTGTTTTAATGGGATGACAGTAGGGTAAGTGTGATGTTTGGTGCACCCTAGAATCGGTTTAAACCCCCAGTGGCCTATGTTGCCACTGACAGTTCCAAGGCGGTAGCCTTATTGTCAACCCTTTTGTGTTTGTGATGTCGTTTGCATTTTTATTGCTTTTGCCTTCTTGTTTGTCTGTCTGTCTGCGTGTTTGTTTTTGTGTTTTGTGGTTGACTGTCGTCCTTGAATGGTGCTTTCCCTGTCCGATATGTTTGTCTTTCTTTAGCACAATATTGTTTAACGTGATCTTTAACGGCAGTCAGACAAGATGTTAAACGTTTGGATAAATTTGTAGTGGTGCAAGAACTAGAATTTGAAATAAAACGGACTTTAAGACGGTGGCGTTTGATGTTTGTCCATGATCTTTCTTGTCGTGCCCTTAATGGTTTATTCTCTTACTGCTCTGGCTTCTGCAAAGTTAATGAGTACCTTCATTGTGGCTTTCTAGGCTATTGTTTTTTTGTATTATATTTGCACGAGCATATTTGTGTTTTACTTATATTGCCTATTGATGCTGCCTTGTTGGTTAGAGATTAGATCATGGCGGGGATTTCTTTATTTACACTGTCCTGTTTTAATGGGATGACAGTAGGGTAAGTGTGAGGTTTGGTGCACCCTAGAACCGGTTTAAACCCCCAGTGGCCTACTTTGCCACTGACCGTTCCAAGGCGGTAGCCCTATTGTCAACCCTTTTGTGTTTGTGATGTCGTTTTCATTTTTTATTACTTTTGTCTTTTCATTTGTCTGTTTGCGTGTTTGTTTTTGTGTTTTGTGGTTGACTGTCGTCCTTGAATGCTGCTTTCCCTGTCCGATATTTTTATCCTTTTTTATATGGTTGTTTGTGTACTTTGGGAATCCAGTACACCGTAAGAAAGAAATATAAAAATATCAGACGGAAAGTAGCATTCAAGGAGGACAGTCAACCACAAAACACAGAAACAAACACGCAAACAGACACACAAGAAGGCAAAAGTAAAAATAAATGCATACGACATCACAAACACAAAAGAGTTAACAATCGGGCTACCGCCTTGGAACGGTCAGTGGCAAAGTAGGCTACTGGAGAGTCTGTTTTGTTCTTCGTCTATTCCAGCCTTGAAATCTTGCAATGAGTGATATGCGTCGAAGCAACCTTATCTTCAGTATGTTGCACTGGAGTATACGAATTAGTACTCCCGAGTTCCTGATATTACATTGAAGTAATGGAGGCGTCAAACAATAAATGCTTTATCAGCAGGAACTAAAACAAAGTAATTATAAAATTCCTGGTTTCCCGATTTTAAATTACGAATGAAAACCCAGGTCTAGGGGGAAGTAGAGAGGGATTAGCCGTGTAGAAGTAAATACGGGTATCTATGATGCTAAAAATAGTCTTTTTCCAAGTAGAAAGAGAGTAAGGGTCTCTACGACACCATATAATACTAAAATCCTCAATAGATTGGGCGATCTGACCACGACATGCATTAAAATCAATCACGGAAGGCAATCTATACTTCGGACCTTTAAAAACAATGCCGAATACGTTTATCTATAATATCAAAATTACCAGTAATGACATCACCGGCCGGAGCATATCAAAACTGAGATGTTCTACACTAGATTCCGTATGAGTGTTATTTACTATATCAAAGTCAGACGCTATTTTGTTGTAGTTGAAAATCATATTTCTAATTGTTTTTTGTACTTATAACAAATTATAGTATTTTCGGAATTTTTGATATACTTGGTATATCAATAACATCAATGCCCTTATTAAGATAAAGACTTTTTAAAACATGTCCGGCGTGTACAGACTCCTTATCAATTTCGGGTCGGAGAACATGCTGCGTATAGCTTTGAATTATTGAAGAAGTGTTATACAAACGATGTGTTCGAATGAACATCTTGTCTGTTTCCTCGTCAATCTGCTTAAGTGAAGATTACTAGTACGTCTACAACCATGAGACCTAGATTTACGCTTTCAAATGGAAAATATATAAAAAATGTCAAACTTTAATAAAGAGTTTTAATTGGAGGCAACTATATTGTGGAGTTTTAAAATGCCCAATGACATACACATATAATATTTACTCTTCTCACGGGCTGCGCCAATTCCAAGGTTACTTATTAAGAAAGAAAATAAAACTTTTATGTGGGATATAAAGTCGTGCATGACAATATATGGAGAGTTTAAAATTAAGACAAATGAAGCTTTTCTTTTTGAAACATTTTGTGATTTTATTTATTTCGAATATCGTGGGGCGTGAGTGGGTGGATCTAGCTGGAAAAAACCCACTTCAAGTGTTGTTTATTTGTGTTTGGTTTAAATTCACACATGAGGTCTCTCAACAGCATTGAATTGAGCCGGATGAAGACTTCAGAAATCGTACCTCTGCTATTACTATCGAAACGATTTCTATGGTTCTTAAATGTGCTTCGGGGGCATATTCCGATATTATGGACATTCGACACTTGAAAAAACATGCCACAACATGTTTGGAACAAAAGAGAAGATAAATAATTATACCACTGTATATGTTACTTACGTGTCAGTGGAAGAGAATATGCATAATGAATTCCAGCATTGGCTAATCCCTTATAATTGTAAACCTGAAAAACACATTACCTTGTAAAAGACCGTGTTATTGACAATCAATGTAAAATTATTTTAGTTTGATACGGCACTGTTTCTTCACATGTCAAAGAAAGAGAGTATGCAAAGATATTCAAGAAATGTTCGTATGCATTCCTTTCGCTATAATGTAGATTTAAACCTGATTTAAACCCCGAGCGGCCTTCCAAGGCGGCAGCTCTGTTGCCAACCCTTTTATGTTTGTGATGTCAAATCTTGCCTTTTATTCATCTTTATAGATGTTGTTTGTGTCTTGTATGTTTGTGGTTGTCTGTCGTCCTTGAATGCCGCCACATTTCCTGTTCGATTTTTATATCTACTTTTAAAGCCATATCATACTGTATACTATCATGTTAGCATATTGCAATATGTACTTTCTTCTATCAACAAATACCATGCTATTATTACTGTTATCACTAACGGGTACCTAACTGAATGAAGTCGAAGTGTTATAGTGTTCCTAATGAAGAATGCTTGGTATGGTGACCCTTGATCACGAATGTTTGGTCTACTGATCCCAGTTCATATAATTCTTACTGACGACGCTTAATCTATTGGCGCCTGTACGCAAATACATGTAGTACATCAGCACTGGCTTAGTATATGTTTTCATGATGTTCGCTAGTAGAACGTAAATTACAACAAATTAAACATTGGCCCAAGTGACGGCCTACCTTAATCAGGACTGCATGGTATATTGTGTGCATACATTATAACGTCAAAGTTTACCTGTGGTTACCACGTAAATGACAAAAGCTTGATCTATTGGAACCATAAGTGCACACCGTCGCGGCTTGATCTATTGACCCATTAAGTATCTACCTTTATGACGACACAGGCGAATTCCTTCCAAAATTATCACACACTAACAACATCACTGTGTATACTTACCTTCACTAGCCACATCACTGTGTATACTTACCTTCACTAACCACATCACTGTGTATACTTACCTTCACTAGCCACATCACTGTGTATACTTACCTTCACTAGCCACATCACTGTGTATACTTACCTCCACTAACCACATGACTGTGTATACTTACCTTCAATAGCCACATCACTGTGTATACTTACCTTCACTAACCACATCACTGTGTATACTTACCTTCACTAGCCACATCACTGTGTAAACTTACCTTCACTAGCCACAGCAATGTGTATACTTAACTTCACTAGCCACACATCACTGTGGGTACATACCTTCACTAGCCACATCTCTGTATGTATTTACCTTCACTAGCCACATCACTGTGTATACTTACCTTCACTAGCCACATCGTTGTGTAAACCTACCTTTATGACTACTGTTTGATCTATTGGTCCCTCTGTGTATAGAAAAGATGTGGTCATCTTAAAGTACCAGTCGGAAGCTGCAAATCTTGCTGGGTTTTCCATGGTGTCAGTGACACTAGACACGCCTGGTATCCAGTAGGATATTATGGCAATGTCCTCCTTAGACCACAGTTCTAGGAAAAATCATTAAATAAGCGTCGAAATTGATATTCTACCAATATCACAAAAAAGTTCAAATTTTATTTTATTTATACGCAAAAACAATACAAATCAAATGCAGGTCATATTTATTCAATAACTCAACTAAAAAAAGAGTGAGTGACTTGGTAACTGAGGAATAAAAGGTTTAAAGTCAAACGAGAGATTTCGATGTGTCATCCTAGACGAAGAAAAGAGATAATGGATCAATTAATTCATCATGGTTGGCCTATTTTAATTTACAGTTTTTTCTAATGTTAAAGAGGCTCTACCTATATATTTTTGTCCACCAATTGATATAAACTTTACTTAATTATAAAGAGGACTATGAAAAAGTTAAATGGCAATAATTTCAACCAATGTAATATGCATTTTGCTGGGGAAAAACAGGACTGAAAAGATCGGATTTTTGAAATTATATTCGTAATTGTTTTAGACAAGCCGATTGCGGAGATTTTCCGATCTTATTCGTTTACAATCGGAACTACCTCGTCTGATTAGCGAAGAGTTCCGATCAATTCGTTTGCTATCGGAACTGCGCCGAATAGTTTGTAATCGCATTGCGCATGTCCGAGAAAATCGTAAAAACTCGTAGTTCTCCGGCAGGAATAAACGGCTGGGCAGCATTTTATTCAAGATATTGTTTTGATCATAATTAATAATTTACAGAACTGGAATACGAACCATGTTTCTTCTTAGAATACTCATAAAATAGCTTTGTATACATATAAATGCAGTAATATTGAGTATTTAATATTTTACATTAAAAATCGCGTAGATATAGGTAGTGCCTCTTTAAGTTAAATACTAGTTATTTAATTATGTTTATAAAGATGAAAGGTGCACGAAAACCAGTGATATGGAAACAGGTTAATTTAAAGAAAAACATTACAAAATCGGACGTGATAGAGAAGACAAAGGGAGTTTAAGGACGGTGTTATCATTAAGAAGGGAGAAAACGAGAAAAAAAACAGGATGGTTGACGTGTTACTACAATACTTAATACTGTTATATACTTACCTAACCAATAGTTTCTCATATCAGAGTAACGGTAATGTATCTGAATCTTAAACGCATTGGCGGGGATTGTAACTACAGTTTCCCGAGCTCCTGAAAATAAAAATCACCTTAACAGTACACAGGTTGGTATATTTTTAAAACTAACTGTACTTAACTATAACGTATAGAATTACGTATGTCACTGTGTATGATATTTAATTAAGGTTTATACAACTGTTGGTTTTGTTCGCAAACCATCATAAGTGCTCATTTGTATTAAATATACAATCTGTTTTTGCATAACTATTGAATAAACATTATAAAAACAAAGGGTTATAGTATCTATATTAAATGGCATTTAATTTAAAATACAAACATGAAATACGTAGAATCGTTTTTAGATTTCACAAATATTGCTAGTACGATATTGATAACGACCATTCAAAGAGATTCATATAATGGAACGGCAAACAAGCGACGAACATTTAAGGGGGTTAAACATAACCCAATTTTGTCTATATCAGTGTTTCGCATATCATGTTTTGTAATGATGTTATAGACTTCAATGATCGAAATGAAGTTATTACAAGTAAACTTCTTCAGCAGCGTTTTCGTTATCACAAACTACGTAGATCTTTCTCTAAATTCTACCGCCGCAATGAGGGCCTGCTGGAAAAGTACAACACCAACCTTAAAACATTTCTGCGACTAGGCATATCACAACTCTCATTTTATGGAGATGTGGTCTATAAACTTCGTAAGTTAAAGGGGTCTGACGGGTTTCCTGACCGCTTTACACATTTAATCAGGAAGTTCGTCAGAAAAGGATATAACCCTTTGGTTTCACAGCGCACTGCATGTTTAGTGATTGACCCCTCTACAGTCAGTCATTACGCTTCACTTTTCACTTGTGCGATGACTGGACTACCTCTTGGGACTCTATGATTGTACCTACTGAAACCTTGAGCTTTCGTCCCTCGGGTTTTATGGTCGTAACATAGATTGGTGTTCTCTTTAGCTGCAACTACTATGGTTGTTCAGTACTATTCTGGATACATCCTGAGATGTTTATTATTTTGTATGTGTATCTTTAGTTAGTTTCTCTGATGTGGACTTTATTGTTACAGAATTCCTTTTGATGGGATGTACTTTTGTTTACACTGTCTTGTCTATTTGGGCGCTGAAGACAGGATAATAGCGAAGACTGTGCGCATATAAAATCGATTCAAGCTAACCAGTAGGCCTTATTGCCTACTGACCGTTCCAAGTCGGTAACCCTGTCTTCACCACCCTTTCTGTTGTTTTTTGTCTCTTTCAATGTAGTTTCTAGTCCTTGTTTGCAGTACGGACGCTGTGGTTTCTATAGGTCCCTATATATCATTTAGTAAGCGAATTGGATATAGCGTATATTTATTATATGTTATCGTATTTAACATTGATAAATGTACAGGTAAAAGAAAGCGAATGCTTAATAATGTGTGATAAATATGAATACGTATAAGGGTGATCCTTTGGAAGCAAAAAAAAAACAACCAAGAGAATAAAGTAGAAGACTCCGTTTTATTGAGTTGTTCATGAGAGGTAATGTAGGACACAACGCCGTTCACGCCACTAGATCAGATTAAGCGGTATTCTACTTCAAAGCCACCTATGTAGGCCTTGCTGATCCCTATGGACCAGTACAAATAGCACAGTGACTTCTGATGTGTAGCCCTGGGAGACTTTTACAGCCGCCACACTGCACTAAATGGAAGCTAGTGTGAATGTCAATAATAATATGCACTCGATTGTCATGTGTTTAATTATCTCCTGGATATAACACTTCTCAGCGATTCCAATGCAAAAAGCTTTTACCTACCAAAAATGTACGACGATAAGAAATGTTCGATTAACAAGGACGAGGTCTAACACAAACATTATTTAAATATTAAAGCAACGAAGTTTGTACGTATGCGATATTGTCATACAGGACATAAGGACACGAAAAATATCAAATATAACTGTTTCAAATGAAAAACGTGAATAGCTGGACAAAAATTAACATTGGGTAAAGGTTAAAATGTACACCTTAGAGAACATTTTACACGGGTATCCTTTTCGATTCACATTGGGTGCGTTTCAGGATTTAAAATAAAATGAATCCACGTTTGAATATGTTCGGCTTTCTATGTTGTTTTTATATAGTCATATATACATGATGATCTTTGTGTTATGTTTATACTTATATTTCTTATTGTTGTTGCCTAATTAGAGGATATAACCTAGCGAGGATGTCTTTATTTACAATGCCCCGTTTAATTCGGACAACAATAGGGTAAGGGTTCGGTTGGTTTACCATAGAACCTAATTTAAACCCCTTGGCGACCATTTGGCCCCTCCAAGGCGATACCCTTCTTGTCAACCTCTTAAGTTTGTGGTGTCGCTTTGTTTTTCCTTGTAAATGTTTTTTGTTTTGTATGCGAAGTTTTATTTGACTGTGTTCTGTGAATGATACTGTTCCTGTTAAACTTTTATAGTAATTGTCTTACCTTTGGTTACATTTGTGTAAAATACTCCTTCAACAATTTCACATGTAGAGTTGTCACCACAACAAACTCCGCAACCGTCAAAGACATTATACCCTATCTGTCCGTCACATCCAAGTTGCTGTAAATATAAAACTATATACTCAGTTCATTTTGTTTAAGATAATGGAATATATCAAGTAGTTTTATAAATATCTATGCAAATACAAATAAAACCACCTGAATGTGTTTCTGTTGCCTGTTTAACGCGTTCATGCACTTAAGTGTGTTTATGTACTCAGGAGTTTCCCTCATGTGTCCAATTTGATTATTGTTAATGAACTAAAACGTTTGTGGTTAAGCTTATTAAATCATTGATATGAATTCATACGATAACATACGATAATTTCAGGATGTAATAAATCCGTGTTTTCTGATCAAAACTAACTTATAGTGAAGCTGATGTACAATTGCTAGCAAAATGCATTGTATATGTATTAATAGGTATGATTTTACAACAAAATATGCCGAGTCGTCGAGTTTTCCAGAACAAACATTTTCATGAACATTAATTCAACCGATGGTAGCATTCGACTTAATTTAAAGAACGTACACATTTCATCTGAAATACATTATAATTATTATAATAAATTCATAATAATAAATTCTTTATTTCATGAAGGTAAACCTGATTAAGATTTATCATACTTATGTTCCACGAGGCCTTCTTATAGCAACATCAACACTACTAATAAACAATATCAAGTTAATACATGCACTTAACAAACATAATATGTTACAAGGTGGCATACAAAGCAAGTATTCACTTAACACAACTTACCTTGAGCAGAACAAAGTAACCCAATCATATAACTACCCGTATTAGTTTCTTTTGTGAGTATATTGCTGCAGGTGTGCCTTTATGTCATATAAACACGTACTAATACGTTCGATATCATTTATTATTTATAGCAGTTCATCAATATAATATTAATTCAATATTCAAAATAGTTGTTTGACAATGATTTTTAGTATTGTTAACCTAGTTTCTATTTTTATTTTGACTCGATGCATGTCGTTAAAGAATATAAAAAGATCGAAAGTAGCATTCAAGGAGTACAGTCAACCACAAAACACAGAAACAAACACGCAAACAGACAAACAAGAAGGCAAAAGTAATAATAACAGCAAACGACATCACAAACACAAAAGGGTTAACAATAGGGCTATCGCCTTGGAACGGTCAGTGGCAAAGTAGGCCACAGGGGGTTTAAACCGGTTCTATGGTGCACCAAACCTCAGACTTACCCTACTGTCATCCCATTAAAACAGGACAGTGTAAATAAAGAAATCCTCGCCATGATCTAATCTCTAAGCAACAAGGCAGCATATAGGCAATATAAGTAAAACACAAATCTGCTCGTGTAAATATAATACAAAAAAAATAGCCTAGAAAGCCATAATGTTCGTACTGAATAGACAAACATCAAACGCCGCCGTCCCAATGGGCTTTAGGTAGGCGTCATCATTGTGTCCACAGCCTGTCCGGTCATCGTACAATTAAAGAGAAAGCATGGTTTATAAATCACATCACCATAGAAGTCAGGTTGTGATAGTCCTTGTCGCAGAAGAGTCCTTAAATTACTGTTATATTTGGAAAGACGATCAGGATTAGGATAATAACATTTTGCAAACGTTTTACGAAGTTTATGGTAACGGTAACCCTGATCGAGTAGCTTTTTAGTTGTACAAATATTACGAATATTACAGTCCTCAACTCGAGTACAAGCTCTTGAAAAACGAATAAGTTGAGACACATACACATACACCCCATAAGAAGTTGTTCAGGGAACATCCCCATCCAAGTTGGGGTAAGTAACAATGTCAAAATAAAAATTATCTCTCTTGTCATATATTTTGCTAATTATTTCACCATTTTCAATCGAGAGATCTAAATCAAGAAAAGAAGCGTTATTATCAGATGTATTAGCTTTATTAAGCTGAAGTTCTTTAGGATACATTTTATGAACCACAGTTTGAAAGAAAGGGTTGTCAATGTTCAATATGTCATCCAGATACCGAGAGGTGTCATTAAAAGCTTCAATAACATCTGCCTGGGTAGCTGGTGAAAGACTCAACATGAAATCTCTTTCATAGCAAAATAAAAACAAATCTGCGACAAGTGGTGCACAGTTCGTACCGATAGGGATTCCAACAATTTGTCTATAAACGGTGGTTCCATACCTGACGAAAATATTATCTAATAGGAAGATGAGTGCTTCACAAACTTCATAGCAAGTCCACATAGTATAATTGTCTAAACTGCCGTTAGTAAAAAACGCTTTAATATTATTACAGGCCAAAAATACATAAGTGCTTATTGGTGAAACTTGACCTTTATTGAACATTTTATCAAGAACGTCTCCTGAATATTTTATAGACCAAAATAAATTAATCCCAGAGTTTTCATAAGTTTTATCACAATATTGTTTAACATGATCTTTAACGGCAGTAAGACAAGAAGTTAAAAGTTTGGAGATGTTTGTTGTGATGCAGGCACTAGAATTCGAAATAAAGCGAGCCTTATACGGATTTTTATGTAATTTAGGAATCCAGTAGTAGTAGGCAGTTTATTTTGCTTATCGTTTACACCAGCCTTGAAAGTAGTGCACCGAGTGATATGTGTGGAAACAACATCATCCTCAGTAGAATTAACTGGTGTATACGAATTGGTGCTGCAGAGTTCCAGAGATAAAACATTGACGTAATGTAGGCGTCAAACAATTATTACATTATTAGCTGCAGTTATCTGCAGGAACTAAACAAATTTATTATGAAATTCCTGAATTCCCGATTTTAAATTACGAAAGGAAAACCTAGGTCTCGGAGGAAGTAAAGAGGGGTTAGCATTATAAAAGTTAATACGTGTATCTGTAATTTTAAGAATTGACTTTTTCCAAGTAGAAAGCGAGTTTGGGCCCGCATATTCTCTATACTAAAATCTTCAATGGAGTGGGCGATCTGGGCACGACAGGCATTAAAATCAATAGTTGAAGGTAATCTATATTTAGGACCTTTCGAAAACAAATGCCGAATACGTTTGTCAACAATATCAAAATTACCAGTGATGGCATGACCTGCTGGAGCATAGTAAAATGTTGATGTGTTGCATTCACAATGGTGGTATGCTAGATACTAAAGGCATATGAATTGCATTGCCTAAAACTGCTGTATCCTTAAGAGACCTCATCACTTAACAATTATCGGACTAAAGTTACGTTATATATGTATATAGAAAGACAACTCGCCACCGAGGTTGACTATTTTATTTGAAAGACACGATGACTTTAGTTGACCTTTGATACTACCTGTTAGCGTTACACATTTTCTTGTTAATATAACTTTTACTAAGTTATTAACATTATTCTATATTAGAATATTTTCTATTTCATTGGATAATTTGCTTGAAATATAGTCTTGATCATCTTCGATGCTGGATTGTAAATACAAACGTCTTGCAAGAACAAATTTGAAACCGGAAACACGTGACCGTAATTATATTTTTAAGTATTTCTGACCAGCCGCATTTAGTTCGTCTATATAATGATAAAGTTTCCCTCTTTTTTATTTACAAATTTATTGTCTTTTTGCCTTTATGTATGTATATCTTGGATAGCAGGTGTTTCGGTCTCAGACAATCAGAAACGATAACAGAATCTCGGCAAATGTCAACTTGTTTAGGAGAGCTGTTTTAGACGTTCATTTTGAAAACAAGCAAGCGTCGCAGATGATCTAGACTACTTGCGCTTAAATGAGTCTGTATTCAGGACTTGATAAATTTGAAAGACAAGAGTTAATTCAGGATTTAGCAATTGGGAAAATCGGAAAATCATAGTGATGACTAGATAAAGGGGAAAACTTGTCAAATCACTACTAAATACAAGACAAACAAAAGGTTATAATTAGGACAGACAGGATCATAGACTCTGGAACTGTTAAGATTAGAACTCAGTAAGCATCGCTATTCAACCTTTTTTTTCTGAAGCTTCCAGTATACTTAACGCCATTAAAAGCAAGTTTTTTTTATTTTGTGATTATTTCCAAGATCGGTTGTAATGTTATGTACATGTCAGAAATTATTCACATTCCCTATAAATCTGGTGACCGATCAAATTCATGTATTGAAAGAAGTAAAATCGGAATTATGCACACGTTCTTGGAGACATTTTAATTAAAAATAAACACAAGATAAAAAAAACTTGCACTTTTAATGGCGTTAAATATATATACATTTTCATATATTGATATTACTTACATATATCATGCAAAAAGTGTATATTCATATTCAATAAACATGTTACTCACTATCTTTTTTCTTATTATGTCAAATGTTTTCCAATACACCAGGTATCTTATTTTATTATTTTAAATAAAAGTATAACAATAATAATATAATGTTACTCTGCAAACAGATTACTTGAGAAATGAAATGTTAAATAATGTATTGATGCATTTTATGTCAAAGATATGCATTTGCATATTATATACTGAAAAAACTATTCGAACTAAGTATATTCATTCCATAAAAACAAAAATGTAGAACGCAAAATATAAGCATCCCTTACATAGCAGTAGCCTTGGATACAAGCTCCGTAATTGAGTCCCAAATGACGTGGAAGACCATTTGTCTCTACAAATCCAGTATGTAAATCGGTAGCACATGGTGTACCATCCGGTATTAGACTATACCGCTGGTCAGCCGGTGCCGAAAAACCGCTTACTCTGTCACACTTCACTTCGCACTGACCATGATCTGTTATGATTTAAAGCAGAAAGTGTTTTATGAGAAATCTAATTATATAATTATGTGAATCTGACAGCATGCTGTATGTAATGTTTATAGTAATCTGAAACTCCCAGTATGCTGTATTTAATGTTTATAATTTTCTGAAACTGACAGAATGATGTATTTAATGTTATAATTATCTGAAACTGACAGCATGATTTATTTAATGGTTCAGTTGCACTAAAGCTAAATTGACAGTGTACTGCCTGTATGTGATTATGTACGGAATGCCAAAATAAACACACATTTATAATATTAATACTTTTTGCAATTATTGTTTTTTCTCCATTGATTATGCTAACAGGGAACAGCTTCGAACATTAAAAAAGATAAGGTTATCTGATAGAGAATGTATGCGTAATTGTTACATTGAAAATGGTGGTAAGTTTCTTTTGCCTATCAGTTTATAATAGAAAACATGGATATTGCAATTTCATAGACATTAACATTATGTATTCATTGCATTTAAAGAAATGGACACAACCATAATAGTCTTGCTATGCAAACTAATCAACATTTATTTTATTTTCAGATTCATCGATGGTTGTAATAGACCTATGAACACTCTTAAATGGACTTTGTAATCTGGGAGGTCAAGAGGACCAAACATTGATACCATTGCCTAAGTCTAGCATGATCATGGGAAGTCAAGAGGATCAACAATCTATACCATTGTCTAAGTCTGGCATGATCATGGGAGGTGAAGAGGACCAAGAATTGATACCATTGCCTAAGTATGGCATGATCATGATAGGTCAAGAGGACCAATAACTGATACCATTGCCTAAGTCTGGCATGATCATGGAGGTCAGGAGAACCAACAATTGATACCATTACCTAAGTCTGGCATGATCATGGGAGGTGAAGAGGACCAACAATTGATACCATTGCCTAAATAAATATAAAAAGATCGGACAGGGAAAGTAGCATTCAATGAGGACAGTCAACCACAAAACACAGAAACAAACACGCAAACAGACAAACAAGAAGGCAAAAGTAATAATAAATGCCAACGACATCACAAACAAAAAAGGGCTCACAATAGGGCTACCGCCTTGGAACGGTCTGGCATTATCATAAGAGGCAACCAATCAAGTTTTAACAGTTGGCATTTTAGTATCTCGTTTCTCTAGCGAGTGTGAACTTTCTGAATCTATGCCTCATGTTTTTTAGTTCGTTGTAAATGATTTTGTAAATTAGAAAGTTGTTTATATTCCATTGCAAAATTATACTTGAAGAAGGTTCTACATGTAAATGAAACGTACTTGTACTTGAAAACGTATCTCCTGTAGTGAGGTAATTTGCCGAATTCTGTCCAAGATTTGCATACAAATCATTGCCCTTGAGGCGAGTGCAGGTCTCCCCTGCCCGCTGTTTGATCAGTACAGTAGTATCAGCAGAATCACCACTGCAAGGCTAAAACAGTCATTATCAGGCGTTATTTAGTATCTATGTTCTTCGTGGTGGCCATTGTTGAGGTGCAATTCAGGTACTAAATTTCAAAGTGTATTAAGTGCAATTCACGACACAGTTGTACAAATGTTATATATGCTCTATTTCTGTTTCTGGTGCAATTTAAGGACACATTTTCTAAACCTATAGATTCAGTGCAAATTGTGCAACATTATCAAAGTGATAGACTGTCTAGGCCTGCGTATTAGGTGCAGTTCAAAGTAATCAAAATGATATACTAATTTAGAAAACCAAGGTGTAATTCTTGAACAAAGTTATCAAATTATATAGATATCATTTTCATATATGTATTAAAATGATGCAAGTGCAAAATGTGCATTAGGTGCGATTAAAAAAAAAGTATCATACAGTGTATAAAAGAGTATGATAATGGACCTTTGGAAACGGCCGAACACGACACATACAAAATATGGCAGTCTCGGTTTGATTGAGACTGTTCATGAACGGTAGTGAAATATGCTAGCTACCGCTCATGCCCTCTAGCCCCGGGTTGAGCAGAACTCAATATTCATAAAATCAATATTACGTAATTTTAACTATCCCGAAGATGGCATGCATATGGAGTGGACATAGAGAGATTTTCCTCCCCCATGTCCAGCGGCGTATGGTCCCAGTATCTAAGAAAATACTATGCCCCGAAGAGCGAAATAAACACAATGGAATTTAGTTGAGAGCAGCGGCTATGAAGCCTGCATATCATTAACAGCCAAAATACTAAACTAAAAAGCAGACAATATATCCTATGAGTGGTTAAACAATACCCAGAACCTTTTTATCGGCCGGAGTAGTGGAACCACCGAATCGAAAATTAAGTAAGAAAACAAAAGCAATTGAAAATGTACCACCGATAACTAAATATAAATATCGGGCTCAGCGATCTCCAAAGATCGAATGAATAACAGTCCTGATTGCAAGCGTGGGGAGACGTTTTACTGCCGCCACACTGCACAAGCAACGCCACTGTGCTATATAAAAGAGTATGATAATGGACCTTTGGAAACGGCCGAACACGACAAATACAAACTATTGCAGTATAAGTCATATAATAGGTTGTAGTATGCTCTCACCTTCCTACCAAATACAACATTTACGCATTCTCCTTATGTTTAATTGCATACTCGTATAAACATGATGCAAATTGGAACTTATGAAATCCTGAAACTATTTAATGCGGCTTTCAGGTTAATATACTTATACTTTATCTAGACAATGCTACCCCCTTGAATATTGCTTACAAACTTGATGAATATGTGAATTAATTAATCAATTCACATTATGCCCTTGATAATGACATAAAAAGTAGACATAAATGTCGAATGGAAATGTAGCATTGAATGACCACAGTCAACCAAAGGCACGCATAGAAACAAACAACAGTTTTAAAGATGACTAAAAGTTAAGACACGACATCAAAAACATCGCAAACATGAAAGGGTTGACAAAAAGTCTACCGGTTTGGAACCTGTCAGTGGCAAAAGGGCCGCTGCGGGTTTAAACCATGTTCTAGGGTGCACCAAACCTCACTCTTACACTATTGTTATCCCGTTCAGTGTAAATAAAGATATCCCCGCCAGTTTATATTATCTGACAAACAATGCAGCATTAATAGCCAATATATAAGTATGCCACATACATGATCATGTATTTATGAATATAAAAATTCCTAGAAAGCCACAAAGCAAGTACTCAGTGACTTGGCAGGAGACATAGCATCAAGAGAACAAACCATTAAGCATATGACAATACAAGATTTAAGAGAAGCATCAGACGCTACAGTCAATTGAGGAATTAGGTAGACGTCATCATAGGGTCTACAATATGTCCTGTCATTGCACAATCAAATAGGATACTCATAAGCAGTTATTGATCATATCATATTCAACTGTAGCACTGTCAATATAAAAAAGGGTTAAACATAAAAACTGGACTTATCATGTAAAAATTCAGGATCATATGTGTTCTAACTTTTTACTTTTTTTAAATGCAATTCTTATGAGATTACCAATAAGAGGACAAACTCCTTAATGCCTAATGCACAACTTTCTTTCGTAAGCATTTGTATCAGTGTAATTAACTCACAGCTGTATTGCACACTTCGGCCTCGTATTCTGATCCTTCGCATGTAGCAGTATTCAAAGGTCTAAAATAAAAAAGTACACCTAATTAATAAATAAATAAATAACTCAATAAATTAACCGAATGTACACCGACGTAAATGTCCGTTGTCAATATTGAAATCATGTCAATATTTCGGTATATCTACACTACATACATACAGAATATAAATAAGCAATTAGTTTACGTTCGAATCGTTTAATAGCTGTTGAACAACTTATATATGAAACGTTGTAAACGATTGCAAAATAAAACATGTTTAAACTACGATATGTATATGCTGCTTGAACTATAACAAGCAAATGACCCTTTGTTTTGTCATTAATTATCATGTACATTTCAGCTAGAAAATGAATACATATTTAAATATATTTAGAATCCGTCTAACGCACAAGAAACTATTTTTTGTGTTACTCTTTAAATCAACATTCATGAATACTTGCTTTGGATTAGTGCATTTTCGTTGTCGATATTTCACCCCAGTACCACATGTCCGACTACACGTAGTTTGCTCACTCCATCTGGACCATCCGCCGACTTGTACGATAAACGTCCTCAAGTTCAAACGGGTTTCCTCCCAAGGTATGCAGTCAAAACTATTGTCTGATACATCAGACGAGCAAACCTGAAGACATACAATATTCTATTAATACATACTTACAACAGTGTCCGAGTGGCCTGAACTACATTGATACAAAAGAGGGTTTTAATACACTACAAAAAACACAAAGGTTATTTGATGGACTTCGAAATCATTCAATAAGTCATCCTTTTATTTAATGGTTCACATTCGCCTCAACAGAACTTGTAATACCTGCATTATTGGTATGCTCTAATATTCTTACATCGTGTTTACATTAAAGTAGTAAACCCAACCGTATAAACACATAGTGAACAAGAAAGACTATTGTCAACCATTTTATGTTTGTGGTTTTCTAAAGGTTATTTAGGATTATAATATATGCCAAATGCCTATTATTTGGATTTTACTGATCTTCATGAAAGTAACCAACAATAATGATAGTTGTGCATAGATCCAACGCTTATTCAATCGATATGTTTAAATAAGTCAAAAGAGAACAGATTTGTCCATTTAGGACACATTAGTAGGATATTCTTAATTAGATATGCTAGATTGCGTTATTAAGACCAAAGCTAGTTATCTTACCGAATTTTCGGCACAATATAAGCCTTCTATTGGTTTTTCATGATTGTATCCAAGACCGTATGTATCAGAAGTAACGTTCATATCGACACATGTATATTTCGCACATATTCCCTAGAAATTAAATTAACATGTATATATATATATATATATATATATATTATTAAGTTACAAAGCTTCAGCGCGCATACAACATAAATTTAAAATGTGTACTGCAATACAAAAAATGGAAAAGTTCCTAACTCACACAGTCATTATATACATACACACACAACGTGTAAAGTGTAAGTTCCTAACTTACACAACCATTACAAACATACACACACACCGTGTAAAGTACAAGTTCTTAACTTACACAACTAGCACAGTGGCGTTGCTTGTTCAGTGTGGGGCAGTCGCTTGCAATCTGTACTGTTATTCATTCGATCTTTGGAGATCGCTGAGCCCGATATTTATATTTAGTTATAGGTGGTACATTTGCAATTTCTTTTGTTTTCTTACTTAATTTTTGATTCGGTGCCACTACTTCCGATAAAATGCTCTGGGTATTGTTTGACCACTCATAGGATATGTTGTCTGCTTTTTAATTTAGTCTTTTGGCTGTTACTTATGATACGCAGGCTTCATAACCGCTGCTCCGAACTAAATTCCATTATGTTTATTTCGCTCTTCGGGGCATTTAATTTTATTAGATACTGGGACCATACGCCGTACGACATGGGGAAGAAATATACTCCACGTCCACCGCCATTGCATGCCATCTTCGGGATGGTTAACATGTTGTACTATTGATTTTATGAATATTGAGTTCTGCTCAACCCGGGGCTAGAGGGCGTAAGCGGTAGCTAGCATATTTCACTACCGTTCATGAACAGTCTCAATCAAACCGAGACTGCAATATTTCGTATATGTCGTGTTCGGCCGTTTCCAAAGGTCCACTCTCATACTCTTTTACACAACCATTACAAAATACACACGCACTGTGTAAAGTACAAGTTCTTAACTGGAACCACCGTTTATAGTCAAATTGTTGATATCCCTATGCCTATGAACTGTGCACCACTTGTCGCAGATTTGTTTTATATTGCTATGAAAGAGATTTCATGTTGAGTCTTTCACCAGATACCCAGGTAGATGTTATTGAAGCCTTTAATCACACCTCTCGGTATCTGGATGACATATTGAACATTGACAACCCTTTCTTCCCAATTATGGCTAATAATATTTATCCTAAAGAACTTCAGTTTAACAAGGCTAATATTTCTGATAATAACGCCTCTTTTCTTGATTTAGATCTCTCTATTGAAAATAGTGAAATAATTAGCAAAATCTATGACAAGAGAGATGATTTTAATTTTTACATTGTTAATTATCCCCACTTAGATGTGGATGTTGCCTGAGCAACTTCTTATGGGGTCTATGTGTCTCAACTTATTCGTTTTTCTAGAGCTTGTACTCGAGTTGAGGACTTTAATATTCATAATCTTTGTATAACTAAAAAGCTACTCCATTATTGTTACCGCTACCATAAACTTCGTAAAACCTTTGCAAAATGTTATTATCCTAACCCTGATCTTCTTTCCAAATATCAAAGCAATTTAAGGACTATTTTGCGACAAGGACTATCTGACTTCTATGGTGATGTGATTTACAAACTTCGTAAGGTTCTTGGTCATGATCACTTTCATACTATCGTTGTTAAACTTGTTAAAAGGTTTATCAAAAGAGGTTATGGCCCTATCATTTTGCAACGTATTGCATGCTTGGTGCTGGACCCTTTTACAGTTCACCACTACGCTGTCCTCTTTAACTATACAATGGCCGGACAGGCTGTGGCCCACCCTATGATGACGCCTACCCAAAGCCCATTCGGGCGGTGACGTTTGATGTTTGTTCGCGGTCTTGTCTTGCCGTGCCCTCAATCGTTTATTCTCTTGTTGCTCTGGCTTCTGCCAAGTCATCGAGTACATTCATTGTGGCTTTCTAGGCTTTTCTTTTGTATTTATATCATCACGAGCATCTAGGAGTTTTACTTATATTGCCTTTTAACGCTGCCTTGTTGGTTAGAGAATATTTCATGGCGGGGATTTCTTTATTTACACACTGTCCCGTTTAATTGGGATGGCAATAGGGTAAGTGTGAGGTTTTGTGCACCCTAGAACCTGGTTTGAATCCCATTTCAATGTGGTATTTTTATACAATTCCATGGCAAGCGACGTATGATCCCAGTTTCTAACAAAATGCTTTGCCTTAAACGAGAAAACAATGAGCGAAATAAACATAATGGAATTTAGTTTGGAGCAGAGGTTTTGAAGCCTGTGTATCACAAGAAACAGCCAAAAGACTAAATAAAAAAAACATATCCTAAGGGTGTTGAAACAATACTCTTTTCTAACTTTTAAAGGCTGGAGTAATGGAACCACCTATTCGAAACTGAAGTAAGAAAACATAGTATTTGTGAATGTACCATCGACATATGTATATAAATATCGGGTTGAGCAATCAATGTCTACAGTACATTAAAAACAAAACACGAAACATATACTGAGGTTATTTAACTGCTGAGTTAGATTATAAGGAAACAGTTCAAGAGACGGTAGACGTGTCGCCATTTAAGGTTAAAGATTTGCAATAAATTGTTTTTATTACAAATATGTTAAGGAAGTAACAAAACAAGCTTCCGCTGATATCTCAGATATATATATTATGAATTATTCTTGGGGAAAAAATGTAGACCTACGCCTATATCCATACGCTTTGTAACACGCATGTGCTCTTATATTGCGTAATGTCTTCTACATTACTGACTTCAGCTGTCATATCAGAACTTCGAGTTTACTATTTACGGATTGTTTCTTTTCGAATATACATATGCTGCTATGCATTACCAATATAGTCAAATCAGCAGTGAGAGACCACTAAAGGGACGTGTCTCCAAAAACAGAGGGTCTCTTAATGAAAGAGTATTTTCATTTATTTCAAACAATACAATCGAAAAATGACTATAAAAGAAGTGACAATTATTTACAAGCGTATAATGTCATTTATTTACAAGCTTATAAACTCACCCGTTTATTCGGAAAGGATCTGTATCGAAAGCCAGAACCGTGGCGAAACTCGCACAGTTCGTCAGCTGTGTATGCCATACCTATAGTAACAGGAAAATAAGCTTGACCATCTTAAACATCACAGCAATGCACATTTTACGCTTTACACCGGTTAATAGTCAACACACTATCAGGAATATATTTTATGTAAATGCCATTTTACTTTTGTTGCAAATTAACAATACAAATGCCAAGTCAAAATGAACCAGGCATCTGTGTCATGCTCTGAAGGCACGATAATAGCAAGTGGCAAACCATTTGTGTTTGTTGTGATGTCACTTGCCTTGCTTCATATTAACGTTGCGTGATTTTGTTGAGTGTGTTCCGTGAAAGCTACATTTCCTGTTCGACGTTTATACCTGCATGTTTGTGTACATATACCGTCTATTTCAGCTAACCAGTAGGCCGTATTGCCTCATGACAGTTCCAAGTAGGTATCCTTGCCCTCACCACACCACTCCTTGTGTTGTGTACTATCTTGTTCATTGAATATTTAATTTGCTTATTTGATTTGGTTTGTGGTACAGCGCCATTGCGAATGGGTTCTGTGTTTTTGAAGGATTATTTCTCTTATGTGCGATTGTCTTGACAACGGTTAATTTAATTGGTTAGTGTACATTTGCATTAAGGAATAAATACAAGCCTAGAATAAGTCTAGATTAATTGTTTTGTTTCGAAATGTGGTAGTTCGGTAGTTTTACAATAATTATTTGCCTGTCTTTGATGCAGGTGAATCACGAAACCTCGAATTATGTAACACAAAACTTATCGAATTCTGAACTGGAACATTCAAGATGTGTATGCCGAAACATCCAGCCTTATTTCGAAATGGCCTTTTTGTCACTGACACCAATTTCATTTATTTTCGAGTACATTATTTATTTAATATACGTATTTAACTCATTTTGATTAACATTAGTGTGTGTCTATTTGACTATTGTATATTAAAAAAGATAAAAAACGTGTATTGCTACTTAACTGTGCCTAACGTCCATGTATTGGTCAGTGCAAAGTTGCTATTGTCAACATGACCAGTGTTTATGGGTTTGGTAATTTGCATATGAATGTCACAGATCAACGTTTGCATATAACCATCTATTTCTTAATATAATAAGTGTACTATCACCTTGCCATTGTGGTATTAAAGCAGGAAAGTCGTCTGTATGTACATTGTCTTGAAACAAACACCTCGTTCGAGCGGGATAGCTTTAATAAAAACAAAAATATTGACTATTAAATACTGAAAAGAGGATCCCTTGGAAGCAACAAACACAAACAAGAGATAAAAGTAGCAAATTCGGTTTTAAGGAGTATGTTCATTAGAGATAATGTAGAATGAAACCGGCTTAAGCGATATTCTACTTTAAAGCCACCATGATTGGGCTTGATGATCTCAAAGGACCAGTAAGTAATAACACTAATGATTTAGTTTTGTAAAAATAATGCGAAGGTTATTATCTGCGAATGAACTTTCAGACAAACACATATCAAATACATGTATGAATTTGCATGTCTAAATACACAGAATACAAGAGGATAAGCAGAAGAAGTTTTTTTTTCGAAATTGTTTAACACAAAACTCATGATAAAATTGCTTGATTTTACTGAGTTTGCTTATGCTATAATCGTTAGACTACCATCGTTCCACATAAGCGATATTCACCTCTTTAAAATATTAATACATCGTTGTACCCACAAACGAATAGCAGACTATTACAATTAAAATAAACCAAAACAATACTATTATCACAAATGTGTACGAAATGTATTTAAGACCTTACCAATAATATATCAGACAAGCAGTTCCTAAATTTAGTGTACAATAACATATTAGTTCAAAACGAAATAATAGACAGAAGTGTATGGTGCATGTGGTATCGTTAACTCGTTTCTTTGATGTACATACCGTTTTAACAACAGATCAAGCGCATTAGCGCTACAGGTACTCCATCTGAATGACCTTTTCCCCATTAATCCATCATTTGGATAAGGACAACCATCATCTGCATCATGAATCATGTTCATTCTAGTAAATAAATTATACTGACGGTCAATGAAAACGCAACATTAAATCCATATGTTAATGCTGTTGGATTATTCGCAAATAAGGGTCAGTTGTTATATTATAGCATACTGAATACATAACGGTTATTGATTTTGAACAGAGGACATAATGTGTTTCTCCGACGAAAAAGACGCAACTAGATGTTGCTATAACAGAGTGCCCATTAAAACATGTCATTGCCCTTGAAAATGCAACAAAGGAAAATATATTTTAAAACACAAAAGAAACTCAAGATTTAAGCATTTTATAAAGATGATGTCATATTTATTGCATGCATTACTAACAAAACACATGATGTTAAAAATGGTATTATTCAAGGTTTGGCTGCTATGTTAAACTCTGAAATGGAAACGGTCTATGGTTTATTGTCAGAATGATAGATATGTTATATGTTCGGTAATCATTTTCAGGAAAAAACAGCCTTGAGATTGTTTATGAACGTTGTTACGTTGTTTTGTTGTGTCAATTCTTGTGCAATGAGGTATGATGACACCGTGAAACGATTTTGGATGATCGGGAAACAGTTGTTTAAAGGTAAATTCTTACGGTTTATGTCAGGTTTCACAAATAAAGGGCATCATTATACTGGAATCATAACTCAAGGAGATTACAGTCCCATGTAAAATCACGATTATTTGCCAAATATGGGTTTCCACATTTACCAACCATCAAATGTTTGTCAAGTTTAAACAAACTAGCCTGTTGATGTCTACAAACTCAAACTGGGGTCGCACCTTACGTACAGTGGTACGTATGTACGTCTGTGTGTCTGTCTGTGTGTCTTCGTGCGTGCGTGCGTGGGTGGGTGGATGTATGGATGGATATTAACGTCACATTCAACAGTATTTCAATCATATCAAGACAGTGTCTACTTGTAACAGTGAGTTCAATGTGCTAGCGCTGACTCACTGTGATGTCACGCCGGAGACACCTCACATGCCATGTTCCCACATCCAGTCGCATTATATTAACAAAGGGACAACCAGTGCTAAAAAAAACCCTTTATATGATCTGATCGGGGATTAAGCCCATTAAGCATGCGCAGAGTGGGTAGCGCTCTACCACTAAGCCACGCCGAGGTAAAAATAATATATCTGAAACAACCATTGTTTAAGAAGTAGGGAAAATAGAGCAATATCTATATGTTGTGTTATTTATGTTATCTGTCAGTATGATACATACACGTGCCCTAACTCATGTGCTGGTTTGACAAAATCTGTGAGACTTCTATCAGCTGACACCGCACACTTTTGCCGATCGACGCATATTTTACCTACGTAGGCTTTACCTAAAACGTCTGTGTCTAGTCGTCTGAAATACATATACAATGTATCATGTAGCATAGTGACTTAATAACACTCCTTATATTTCTTAAATGATGCCTTTTGTCGTTACCTATATACGAGTATATATTATAATGATGTTGACATATTATTGTGTTATCCAAGTCCATTCATATACATTAGTAACATATAGACATTTCTGGATGGGTAGATGATATGTTTGCATCACTTGATGTGTATTGTCCTTCTGTCATTCGAGGTTATGTAAATAAAAATAAGTATAAAAGTCGAACAGAAAATGCAGCTTTCACAGAACACAGTAAACCTAAAAACAGGCAAACATTAATGGCAATGTAAATAAAGAATAAAGGCATATGACGTCACAAACACAAAATGGGTTGCCAATAGGGCTACCGCCTTGGAACGGTCAGTGGCAAAACAGGCCACTGGGTTAACATGTTTATCTTTAAAAAGCTTTTAAAAAGAAATACTTAAATTAAAATTTATTAAAACGGACACTTGACAATTTAGATAAAAGTATTTGGACTTTATTCTTTAATCGGATATTTTAAAAAAATATTGAATCTAATTGATGTATATTCTGTAAGTGAATATTTGTAATTGTACTTTTTGAATAAATTTGTTGATTATATTTGAAAATGTGTAGTTGCTGGTTTTGCAGTTCCTTTCTTGTTACATTTTACCCGAAACATGATAAGAAATGAAGTAAAGAAGTAATTCTTCTTCTTGCACGACTTTGTTCTGCAATTTATTATCGTAACCCTTGTCTACTTTTAAAATATGAATGTAATTTAAGAACTCTTCTGCGACAAGGACTATCACAACAGCATTTTTATTCCAAGTGGTTTGCGTTTTCATTATATATACCTGGCAAAAAAGGAATTGGACCAGAGTTGACCAGGGTTGATAATTGATGTTAAACTTTGGAATAAGCGTTATAATTTTGTAATGTGTATGCCATTGAAAATTCAATCTTGATAACTAACTTTTCTTACATGTTTATTGTAAGCTTTTATGACAAGCAGTTACACATTTATTTACCTTTCATTTAACATTGCTTTTTTTATGGATAACCATTAAAAAAACTGTTCCACTAAATGTCAAGCTGCATTAATCTGTCTACGAATAAATTTCAATGTTCTGGCCTTTTTATTTTTTGACTTCTGACAGTATTATGCAATGAAAAAGAAAACCGGAAATTTCGGAACACCAATGTGGAATGCATTCAATCCAGATATGCAGATATTTTTTAAATATCTACTCTTTGTATGAATTATTTCATATTTTGTCCAAAATGCCTCAAATTCTAACTTTATAAAGGATTTGTTTTGTGGTGCGTTTCATTGACCGTCAGTAAATTACTGCTTGATGAACTTACCCCGTAAACATGTGTAAATGATCGTAGTCAAGGTACTCCCCATTTTGATATGCACCATTGCAGAAGTCCCAAAGTGTGCCGTCCAGACTATAACGTGTAGTATAATACGCCTGAAATAATTCAGATTTCACTTAATCACAATTATAATACACACACATAACATAATTATTTTGAGGTTGGTTTGAATATGGATTGCAGCATTTTTTACAAACTTAAGTAGAATAGCAATATGCGTTTTGTTTATATTTTTCTTTCAAAACGCTTAACATGTTGGACGCTTGCTTTTAAAGAAACAAAAAAGTCCTGCATCATGCAGAATGAGAACAAGGAGAAAAACTCATAACCCCCTAAATGAAACGTGGTATTTAAGAGCCATGAACAACATGACGTATGGTTTGCATGTGACTGAGACAGTTATTTAATGAATACAGAAAAGGGGATCCATTGAAGGCAAACAACACAAACAACAAAGAAAACGGTAGCAAATTATATGTGTTTGCGTCTATAGTGTGCAGCAACTCTTATATACGCTTAAGTTTGCTTTCAGGAATACTTATATCGAATTCCTTGAACAACATAACATATAGTTGATCCATATTTAAATTTTGAATACGGTTAAAGCACACATATCAATACGTGGTTACCGCATTCTGCTTCCAGATCGCAATATATTTAACATCGATTCTGACGTCATAACCAAGTTCGTCAGATCTGCCCCATTCTGCTTGTACCTGCAAGAGAAAATATTTAATTACCATTAAACATTTCCTCCACGTTATAAAGCACTCATATTGTATATTGATTTACTTTGTGTTCCAGAAGGAAGTGAAATTTCAGTGAGTGTAGCGAGAGCTTATATGTAAACTCAGTCCAACAAATATGTCTAATAGTGATCATTGGTAAATGTAAATGAGATGTTAACTGGCCACACATCTCACTACCTGCTGAGCTGACCAACGGCTTGGGGAACCCTATCTAATGACCTAATGCTGACCATATGTTGGCAATTGAAGACTGTTCATTGTATCCGATTTTTGTCTTTATAAAATTCACAAGCACAACTCTTGTTCAAGCTATTTTGATTACGTTTAAAGTATTGTTGCTTTAGATAATACAACCATAGCATAGGATTGAATGCATAGAGATCAGAGGATATTAGTGACAAACTCTGACATTTACATTGTATATGGATGTGTAACATGAAGTGGTCAAATCTCTAGAGAAAGACGGGTTGATGATTAACCAATTAAAGTTAAAAGTACCATATAGTATGCCCTGTTCTTAAACACGAAAAGCGAATAGTCAAACCCTATAAACGCTGTTTAAATGTATATACTGGTTGTGGGACAATAGGATTAATACTAAAAATACTAAAATTAGTTACGTGTTCCAGTAGCTGGTATGACTTCGAGATGGACATGTCATATCCCTGATATCTGCAAGATCTTACGGGAGGCTTTGGTTTCGAATGTGAACCTTGCGATATGGCATCTCCACAAGAGTACCATTTATGTAGAACAATAAAGGCATTGATGAAGTGACTCTTAACCATCAAATTATCGACATAACAATAATACGTTAACATTATATATATGTTGACTCGTATTAAAGAACAAATGAACGCTTAAAAGAATAAATTTTAAAAAAATGACTGTTACAGACCGCATTCCATTTCATGATCATGTTTTTGAGGAGCTGTTCGTCACTCGTGTTCATAAACGCAACATATTCTGCATCCAGAAACACAGCAGTTTCTATAGTCATCGCAGTTAGTGTTTCTCGCTTCGTTCTACTTGCTTGTTTCGTTTCAGCTAGATGATGGAAAAGGGTAAAAAAGGATATAGTTTGCATTATTCGCCATTAAAAGCATTAGACACATAAATCCAAATCTAACGAAATTAATATGGAAAACAACAAAATGAACATAATAGTTGTATGGTCGTTTTGCATGCCTTACCCAGTAGAATTCATTCAGATTAATGTGCATTCATTGTAATGTTCATGATATTGAGGAAGCTGTTTCGAATTTTGATCATGAGTTAATAAATTTATATAATTTAATTAATAAAATATCTCTTACTAAGTCTTGAAAGTACAGAATGGAGGGATTTCAGTTTATTATCTGGTTATGTACACTAAACCAAATTGCTAAGTACCAACCTAAGAATATGTCAATAATATTCTCATTGTTTTGTGTATTTTGAGCTTGATAAGAGATACGATTAAACTGCAAAATAACGAGTGTAAATCGTCTGCTCTGATTGCATGAACATATTTTAAAACTTTTAAGTCAATGTGTTTTCTTAGAAATAAGGTATAACACTTATACAATGGGTATATAGGATTTTATTAAGTACTTCGAATTAGTGAAGCTTTCGATGTTCCTAATTCTAAAATATGCCAGTTAAAATTATTTTGACATCATGTTTTACTAGCATTACCACTATAAATACGTTTACAAAAGACATTTTTGAAATATTTAATGTTAACGCTGAATTACAGTTACTTGAATTTCAAAAAGTATTCAATTTAAAGGGAGCTAATTTAAGATTATCCATATTTCATTTTTTTATAGACGGAAAATCTTCGATAAATGATTCAACTTTTTAAGTTTTTTTCTATTATTCCATACCAATTTTAAGAACTTTATATCTTTAAGCGATCTTTGACTCATGTTATGTGTTTTATGAGTACATTTCATGTTTTAATATAAAGGGAGGGTAACTCTCAAAAGATGTAATAATTTAAACAAAAAAATAAATGTTTTATAAACTATAGGTCAAAACAAAATACTTATCATATATCTATTCTAAAATATATTTAAAATAAGAAAAATAGTTAAGATACAAAAGTAGATTCTTAGACATTTTGTTCAGCGAATACTTTTATATAATGTCAATGCTTTAAAACGTTTCTAAAAATAAGTTTTCCTAACTGTGTAACACCATTCAAACAGTGGTTTGCTGCTTTGTCATGTTCTGAATATATATATTTAAAGGGACACATGGCAATCTAAGGTTTAAAATAGCACCTCGATGCATTAATCAGGTAAAAAGTCGGCATTACAATCGACATTGAGCGTATCTCTCGCTATGTTCTGCACGTTTTCAGTAATGACCCCTACATGATTTGTGATATCATTTCTCTGTCATTTATTGTTCAAATTTAAAAACGTTTTTGGATGTTGAGGTATAAAATGTGTACCAATTCAGTGATATATGCATTTTAATAATTGTTGATATATTCCGGTCTACAGTTTCAATTATAACTTCTGGTCCATGTCTTGTTTATAATCTAATAAGATAACGCCAATATTGATATTAAAATATTGACCACTTACAGTTATTGGAAGGTCTCTGGATACCACCATGAATGGAATACGTGTCTTTAGGGTCAGGTATTTCTCTCGTAGCTACAAGGACATCGTGGGTTAATGCACCATCGCATTGTCCGTCCATTGATTCGAACCAGTACTCATGTTTGTCGTCAATAAATGTTCCTTCCTAGAATTTAAGGTTAACAAAATATAAAGTATCCTAGATATGGTAAACTGTTTAATTTATGAAATATCCTAGTTGTTGGTGTAATGTTCTGAAAGGAAAATTGCGGTTGAACGCTTGAAGATTGAAGTATGACAAGTAATAGATAAAGTATGAACTCGTCGAGAATTATTCAACTTGATGAGACCATTTCATCTGTCTGCCTTACTATAACTTACACTATCTGGTAGTTGTAGCACGGTCGGTAACATTTCCGTTGATGACTGCAAAGCATTAAATCGTTTAATTTAGGATAACTAAAGGGTCGTGGCTATACCGTACTACAACTACCAGATAGAGGAATTTAGAGTGCGGTCACTCTAACGTCACACTATTACTACGTACACCATGCTACAAAAAGATAGAGTCTGTCTCAGCTCGTTTGTTATTTAAACACCCAATAGCCCATCCCGGAGTTTAAATAAGCCAACTCGCTGATATCAGACTCTATCTATTACTTCGTGTTCAGAAGTAATTATAACAGATGTTATTTTCAGTTATTTACCTGTTCAAATACAATGGAAACTTTAACAACCATGCTACATACTGCAGTGGGCGTGTATACATAGCGGATACTGCTTAAGATAAGATCAATTATACTAAAGGAAGAAAGAAACTCGGGAATTTCCGCTATACTAGTATATTGGATGTCTAATATGCTGCTGTTAATCGAATGGTACATGGTTCCGTTAGACCTTATCGTTGGGAAAAAACGACTAAATCAACACATAACACACCAAATGGTATTCTTTCAAAGTTTCATTATACGCGTTTATCTCAAGCAGGTAAGCAAACTTAGGATGTACAATGTTGCAATCACTTTAAATACAGGACTGAAATGGCCCAAACGTTCAAAGCGAAACGTCAACATTGATGAATGTCGTTGTTACAAATTGTACTGTGATTAAAAAGTATATAAATTATATAGCGGAAATTCCAGAGTTGCGTTTCATTTTTCCATTAGTTAATAAATAATTAATACGTACTTGTATTTCATCGGTGAATAAAATACAGTTAGTCGTTCGGATGCGAGTAATTAAATCACGAGTGCCTCAATAAAACACAGGTATGTATTTATTATTTTGATTCTAACACAATAATAACGCCATTGTTTACGCTATTGTGGGTGCTCTATATATTACCTCGGAGGTCAAGGTAATCAGGCTGCTATGTTTAACGGCTGTTCCATTGGGCGCCCCCGTATGCAACGTTCTGCGCGGTACAGTATGTTTAAATACACTAGTAGTCACGTGACAAACAATTAGGTCCTTGATTACGTCATATAGCTTGCGCTGAATGATGTCAAACGTTCTCAGCTTGTTCAAGTTATGTGTACTGATGTATATCGAGGTGTATGCTAGAGGTATGGCGTGGCGCAGTCGGTAGCGCGACGGATTTGTAACCGGAAGCCCCGGGTTCAATCGTCCGGTACCACTGAGTTTCGTCGGTGTGTTCTTGGGCAAGACCCTTTCCATTAGCCTCGTCCGTCGGAAGGGGACGTAAACCGGGCTGTCTGTCCTCAGAGAACGTTATAAGAACCATAGGAATCTATTCGATAATAAGAGTAGGGCACGGTTCCAACGGATGAAATATACGCGGGGAATGAATGGAACAGCCGTATTTTAGCATAGGATAACATACAGTTGTCTCTCTTCTTTGTGTATATGAAAGACTGCGCAGGTTAGACACAATGAAATAATATTTTATTTAATCTTATATGCCAATACCTTTGTTAAAGGCCAGCACTGTCATGAAAACAATTTCCTTTGAATCAAACTTGTGGGCAAACGTATTCCCCCTGATTTGGTTAAACAGCATTTCCGGGTCTTGTGGTTAAAACTTTGAGTTAACACAGTTTTGTTATATTGAATAAAAAGAGAATGACCTCATCACCACAAAAACAGAGAATAGACGCTGATCATTTCACTCATTTTTGCGCCATACAGCTTTCAAGAACGAATATATTCAGATTACCTCCCTTTATAATACATTTAAAGTGATTAAGCAATTTGAATAAAACATGTTTTAGCAGCAACAGACAAACTTTGTTTTGATGATTATTAATATTGATCAGAATGATTCAGTGATAAGTATAAAATGATGAAATGTTATCTAGATTAGTGTACAAAGTGTAACAAAGTCAACACTATGCAAATCACAGCTTAAAAGAGGGACGTTTCTATTTTTTCTGAGTATAATTAAGTCAAGTACGTGTCTTTATGCTTGTAAGTCGAAATGTTTTTACTAAAATTATCAACGTTTTGAATGCCCGACGGAGTTCTGAAAATGCTGTACTGCCTGTTCGACTCTGGCATATACAGTATATAATTCGAAAATTAACTTGTCCGAGGCATAATTGTGATAACTTTTACCCGTTGCAAATGCATGTTAAGAACAAAAGTATATATACAAGTTGATCAGGAAATGTAGCTTCCAAGGACCACAATCAACAAAAAAACAATTATAAAGATGAATAAAGGGCAAGATATGGCACCACAAACACAAACGGATTGACAACTGAATAGGGCTACCGCCTTGGTACAATCACTGGCACAGGCCGCTGTGAGTTTAAACCAGATTCTAAGGTGAACCAAAATTCACTCTTACCCTATTGTCATCCTAATAAAACGAAAAAAGTGCAAATAAAGATATCCCAACCAGGTTATATACTCTAACATAAAAGGCAGCATTAATAGGCAATTTAAACATAAATGATCATGTATTTATTCATATTTAAAACGCCTAGAAAGAAACGAAGAAACTCAATGTTTTGGCAGAAGCCAGTTCAACAAACGATTGTTCTTACAACTTCCACTAAACATGTGTAAGTTATGTTTTGTATTGCCCATTAGACTTATCAAATCAATTGAAATCAAGGTATGTAATCGTGGGTATGGTTAATAAGGTTTAAGAAGAAGTAACTTCAAACTCATAACCTGTATGCCGAAGCAAATGGTACTATGTTCAGTTTTTATTTTAAAACCGCTACTAAGTTGTATGTAAAAATAAGTATTATTTGCATGACGTAGATACTACTTTTACCACTGCATGACTCTCGGGGAAATGAGGTAAATCGGAATTGTACACATGTACAACTATTGCCAGATAACTGATCAATACTTTTACCTGTGGATTAATTTACTTGTTCAAAGTTTCTTAATCTTATTCTCGTTTTTCACAAATAGTGCAATGTGTGAATCATAAATAACTATTGTTGCGTATTGATTTCGATTTAAATAAACATAAACATGTTCATGAAACAAAACATGGCCGGAGAACTTTAAATACTAACAATAGGTATAGAGGTCAAACATGAAACAAAACATGGCCGGAGAACTTTAAATACTAGCAATAGGTATAGAGGTCAAACAGGAAATGCAGCATTCACAGAAAACAGTCAACCAAACACAAACAATAACAAGGACAATAGAAGCCAAGTATGCAACACAACAAACGAGTAAAGGCAAAAGAGCCGCTGGGAGCTTAACCTTACAGTTGAAGTCATCATTACGTGGTCTGTGTATTAACTTTCATACCCCATCAAACCCCTTCTCCAAAAGAAAACGGGGTAAGCTGGGGTATGAAATAAAACCTTAATTTTGTCTTAAAATGTTTGCGTATTGTAAAATTCAAACAATCAATACTAGGTAATTTTAAACAGGCTTTCGCATTTTTTCAGTAAAATATGTTTTTTAAACTATGCGAGTCGGCTTGATATATCGTTTCTAATGGCAAGACGAAATTGTTGTCTATTTCATTTTCATATACAAACAACGTTAAAATTGATACATGTTTTGTAACAATATGATGACAGCCGTGATCGGTTGATTGGGAATGAATTAGCACTAGGGCTTATTTAATAAGAAAACTGACTCATAATACTCAAACAAGCATTAACGTATTCATATAACAATTAGTGATCAAATCAGCCAAAGAGGTCAAACTATAATTACATTCTGTCACAGTATGAGCTCAAACAAGCATTAACGTATTCGTATATCAATTAGTGATCAAATCAGCCAAAAGGGTCAAACTATAATTACCATTCTGTCACAGTATGAGCTCAAACAAGCATTAACGTATTCGTATATCAATTAGTGATCAAATCAGCCAAAAGGGTCAAACTATAATTACCATTCTGTCACAGTATGAGCTCAAACAAGCATTAACGTATTCGTATATCAATTAGTGATCAAATCAGCCAAAAGGGTCAAACTATAATTACCATTCTATCACAGTATGAGCTCAAACAAGCATTAACGTATTCATATATCAATTAGTGATCAAATCAGCCAAAAGGGTCAAACTATAATTACCATTCTATCACAGTATGATCTCAAACAAGCATTAACGTATTCATATATCAATTAGTGATCAAATCAGCCAAAAGGGTCAAACTATAATTACCATTCTATCACAGTATGAGCTCAAACAACCATTAATGTATTCATATATCAATTAGTGATCAAATCAGCCAAAGAGGTCAAACTATAATTACCATTCTGTCACAGTATGAGCTCAAACAACCATTAACGTATTCGTATATCAATTAGTGATCAAATCAGCCAAAAGGGTCAAACTATAATTACCATTCTGTCACAGTATGAGCTCAAACAAGCATTAACGTATTCATATAACAAATAGTGATCAAATCAGCCAAAAGGGTCAAACTATAATGACCAGTCTATCACAGTATGAGCTCAAACAAGCATTAACGTATTCGTATATCAATGAGTGATCAAATCAGCCAAAAGGGTCAAACTATAATTAGGAGTATATTATAGAAACTATAATTACCAGTCTATCACATAAAGAAATATAAAAAGATCGGACAGGGAAAGTAGCATTCAAGGAGGACAGTCAACCACAAAACACAGAAACAAACGCGCAAACAGACAAACAAGAAGGTAAAAGTAATAATAAATGCAAATGACATCACAAACACAAAATAACTATAATTACCAGTCGGTCACAGTATGAGCTCAAACAAGCATTAATTTATTCATATATCATTAAGTGATCAAATCAGCCAACAAGGTCAAACTATAATTACCAGTCTATCACAGAAACTATAATTACCAGTCTGTCACAGTATGAGATAGATACTGTTCCTCTTGGTTCGTCTTTCACGTTTCCAACAAGAAAACAGTCGGGTAGTTCGCCACGCCATTTTGTGTTGCTATCGCCCAGTCTAATGTCTATTCGGATGTTTTTGTTAAAAACCGGTTTTGTATATTTTATTTGCAATTCAAACGTTTTCTCAGAAGCAGTTATGTTCAATGTAATGGGCTTGATAATATTGTTACCAACATCGCGTCGTTGTCGTAAATGTCTGACAGAAATACTGCAACAATAAAAAATATATAAGTTAAAAGCTTTGTTTCCTTTTCACGCTTGATTGTATAGATATGTTAATACAAATGTCATACATCAACTAAATTATTCATAATGTAAATATCTGAATCGTATGTGTACAGTAGCGAAATGTAGAATTGATTTAGCAGTGCATTTCATTATTTGTTTGAACAGTTTATTTTAACATGGGTATCTGCATGTGATGGCAGCCTGGAACCTGTGAAATGCATATAATTATAGTCCGTTTACATATATCTTACATGTTATGCAATACATATATATTAAATCAAATTTGTAAGTATGTTCAATTGATGTTGATAATGATAATATTTAGCAACTGAACATCCAAACGCCACAAAATACAGTAAAATACCAACATTGAAAACTATGCATTTGAAGGTGTTGGTTGTTGGTATTGTTTATTATTATTATTATTATTATTATTATTATTATTTTATTATTATAAATATCTAGATATATAAATATAAACATATGTACCTGTCCGTGTTACCGTCGTTATGGTAGAGGAGCCGTGACTTTGCCACCTCAAAACCGCTAAACCCCACTGAAATGTAACACGTGCATTAAAAACATGTGTGTATAAAAATAGAACAGGAAATGTAGCATTCACGGCACACAGTAAGGTTTCTGACGGATTATCTCCAACTTTATAACACGTATGTGGAAGCAAATGGTACTGTGTTCTGTTTTTATTCTTAATACTTAAATACTGAACATATGTATAAGTTCAAACAGGAAATATAGCATTCACAGCACATAGTCAATCAACCAAAAATCACACAATAAATACAAGTTAAAAGGATACACGGCAATCTTGATTTTTTAAAAGCTCACGGCATCCCTTTACTTTTTCCACATAACTTGCATTTGTTCAATCATTAATATTCACTAGACCTATCACTGAACGGTATGAATACCCCCGCTTCTTTGCTATAGCCGATGAGGACCGGCAAAATGAAGAATAATAAATGTCTAAAGTATCTGTAAAACAAAGGTCCATAATTCTGTAAAAATAAAATGGCTGAATCGAAAAAAACATTAATGATCATTAGTGCAGAGGCACATCATATCATCACGTGTGATAAGCCCTTTATTAAAAAAACATGGAATCTACTAGGAAAGGGAAGTCTGCTCAGCATTGTTTTGTACCTAACTGTACATCAGATTCAAGATATGATAAAAGTTTACGTTTCCATAAAATCCCAAAGGATCAGGTCCTGAGAAAACAGTGGGTATTCAAAATTAGCAGAGATGAAGGACCATTATTCACAGAATAGTATATTTTATAGAATCTTTATACATACCCTTCGTTTATATACAAATACATGTATATATATCCAGTTCATGCCCTTCGCTAAATATCTCAAAGAAACTTAACACACATAGCACAAAATAACTTATAAATATACAGTAACATCATATATATTGTCTTTACCGTATGCACTGCAATAAACCTGAGAAGAGTCAGTTGACAATGTCGGCTATCGAAAGACCATTCCCATGATTGATCTATCAGTTATCCATCAAGAAAATCTTTTTTTCCAGATAAACTAAGACTCTGTTGATTGCTCAAAACACTTTAAAATGGAAGGTTACAAAAAGGTGGACCCCAGTCCGAAAAAGTTTGAAAACAGATACGGTGCCTTCGGTCTTTCACTGAAGAGGCAAACAAACAACAACAAGGAGAACGTCGAAGAGAAACATGCTTGCCTGTATTAATGAATTAACAGAAAGAAAAGGTATAATAATTATTTTTTTCAATATAGAATTTAATGAAAAATAAACAAAAAAAAAAGTTTCAATACTATAATAGAAGCGTTAAAAAAGTAATTTTCTGAGAGAGAGAAACAAAACATCACTGGCACAAAACAAAACATCACTGGCACATCACCAAATTCTGGAAGACTGCATGTTCTTAAAAATGATGAGAGCTAAAAATGCTATTGCAAAGAAACAGTCTTGAATAGTTTTTTTTAAATAAAAAGGAAACTTGCAGATAATTTAAAACAGTTTAATTTTTTTTTTGCAGTGTCAGTGAAACTGACCATGAAGATGAGATTGTACCAGATATAGTACCTGACAGAGAGGCAACACAAAAAGGAATAGAGCTTTTAGAAGGCCAAGTGAGGCAGAAAATTGTAGAACGCGAAAATTTGCAGAAACAGTTACAAGTAGGGAGATTTGAATTAATGAACACATGATAGATAAGTCGGAGAAGCAGATCAAGGTCCCTTTCACTGTAGGAGGCAGCCATGTTATCAATATGGACTCAGTAGTTGCTTAGTAATTTGTGCTCACTTAGCCTCGTTCTGGAAAATCTATGAATATTCATGAGCCAGTATTAAGAAAGGCCTCAAGTGATATAACAATCCATGAACACTTTTAAAATGAAAGCCACGTGAAGTTCATTATAGAGTGAACAATTCTAAGTCAAACACAGGGCCATTATTCTGTAATAAATTAGGCAATCAATAATGGGTGATGTACATCGACATAAGGTTATCAGTTATGTGTACACGACGTTTGGGAACAATCAGTTCGAAAATGTTTGAGAAAAAACGTGTTAACGGGTCATTATACAATATTAGAGTGGGAATTCTAAGTGAAGCACAAAGGTCCACACTTCTGTAATAAATTAGGCAATCAATTATGGGTGATGTAGAGGGACATAAGGTAATCAGTTCTTATGAGTATATGAATAAATACTGATAAAGGTGATCCTTTGAGAGCAACAAACACAATTAAGAGAATAAAGCAGACGACTCGGCTTTATTGTTCATGAGAAGTAATGAAAGAAGCAACACTTCCCACGCCCCCAAGCACCGGCTTAAGCGGTATTCTACTTCAAAGCCACCTAAATTGGGCTCGTTGGTCCCAAAGGACCAGTAAAAAATAACACTACTGATTCGTAGCTCAGGGAGACTTTTTACAGCCGCCACACTGCACTAAACGAACGCTAGTGTGAATGTTAATAAATACTGATAAAGGTGATCCTTTGAGAGCAACAAACACAATTAAGAGAATAAAGCAGCAGAGCAGACTCGGTTTTATTGAGTCTGTTCATGAGAAGTAATAAAAGAAGCAACACTTCCCACGACCCCTAGCACCGGCTTAAGCGGTATTCTACTTCAAAGCCACATAAATTGGGCTCGTTGGTCCCAAAGGACCAGTAAAAAATAACACTACTGAGCAACAAACACAATTAAGAGAATAAAGCAGCAGACTCGGTTTTATTGAATCTGTTCATGGGAACAATCCATTTAATAGTGTTTGAGATATGCAATAATTAAAAAATATGTTACGGGATGCGACGGGACAATTTTAAATCAAACTAAGGGCCATAATTCTGTAATAAATTAGGCAATCAATGATGGGTGATGTAGAGGGACATCGGTCATCAGTTGTTAGTAGCATATGAAGTTTCGGAACAATTCATTCAAAAGTGCTTGAGATATTCAAGTATTAAAAATGTGTATCGGGAGGCGACGCGACTCGACGGGACGTTACAACGTGATTCCTATATAGAACCCACTTCACTTTGTGAAGTGGGGGTATAATCGGGGATATAATTATAAGAAGTGTATAAAAAGAATTATATTTTGCATATTACTAACTGGTGGTCATATTGCACCAATAATATGTTTAAACCGCCTATAGAATAAGAAGAAAAAACGAAAACTCAAGATGATCTTTAATTATATGCAAGCAGGTTTAACATCAAAATGATACTGTATTACTAAATCGAGACACTACTTTAATGATTGGTAAACATTTTAGGATTGCCATTTAAATAAATAACTATATTTGTTATATACAACTTGTTTGTAAAACAATATTTGTTTCACAATTATACGTATAAAATGAATCCAAATTTCCTGTTTCATAAAAATAAATGCAACGTTTGGAAACAACAACATTATTCACAGAATCCAAATATCTATCAAAACACAGTCTTTAAGCAACAAGAACATTGAATACAAATCGGAATCTAGAACTAACCAAAATCACTCTTAACGTAGTGTTAATCGAATAAAACGAGACAGTGTAAATACAAAAAGCACGCCAGATGTCGGGTTTTAAGGAAAACATAAATATATATGCTTTTATTCCATACGTATTTATAGGCTCCGTTTACTTTCAGTGTAAAAGGAAATTAGCTATAGTCTATTATCTTAATGCTCTGGCGTCTGCCAAGTCACTGAGTACTTGCATCGTGGCTTTCTATGCTACTTATGTGTTTATATTCATATATACATGATCATCTTTGTGTAATGTATATTGCCTATTAATTGTGTCTACTTTGTAAAAGGATACAGCCTGGCGGGAATTTTTTTATTTAAAATATCCCGTTTTATTGGGATGACAATAGGGTAATATCGAGGTTTGTTGCACCCGAGAACCTCGTTTAAACACCCAGCGGCATTTTTGCCACTGACCGTTCCATGGCGTTTTCCCTATTTGCAAACATTGTATGTTTGCGATGTCCCATTTATTTAGCATTATTTTATTAGTCCATGGTAATATAATTCGATGCTAGAATTTGAAAAACACTTATAAATATGTGTTTTTGACAAACACTAAACCGAAAACAATTTTAAATCAAAGACATAACCTTAATTTAGAGTCAAAATTCAACTTTGCTACTTATTCGTTTATTAATGCAACGGCTTTAATGCAGCGTTGTGTGGCATCAAATGTGCATGACCGGCAATCTACAATTAGGAAAAGAACCCGCGCGCTCAGACAGTCCTTTTTGATCGATTTTATATTGTTGCATGTCATTTCGAATTTAAATGTATGCAATATTATTATCAATCCGAAGTTAGGATTCTGCTTTAACTTATTTTCAGAGTTCAATATCTTCAAACCACTTTTTGTATAACATGTCGAGTATGCCGTTTCTAATTACAATTTAATTATCAAATGTCAAGTGTATCCACTTAAATTTGACATAAACATGCAGCTATTGGAATATATATAATAACTCTGCCGTAGTGTACTCATATCATTCAATTACAGTTTTGGGAGGATGTTTAACCTATTTCCCAACGCTTAATGGTCATTGAAAGGGCATTGAAAGCTTGCTTACTTACTTCTAACATGCTACATGACCGATAAGCTGAGGCCGAGAGTAAATATTTGTCTTTGAATAACATACATGTAGTTATATTGAACAGAGAATAAGATTTTATTTGATGACGCAGAAGACTTTGAACAGGTAAATTAATCCACATGTAAATGTATTTATCAATTATCTGGCAATAGTTGTGCTGCTTTACAATTCAGATTTACCTCACTTGCAGTCACGCAGAGGTAAAAGTAGTATCTATGTCATGCAAATAGTACTTATTTTTACATACAACTTAATAGCCGTTTTAAATATATGTTTCTCTCCGGGACTATCAAGAAATGTTCATATGAGTTTAAGAGTTAAAAGTGTTAATTGATAATACTACAAAAAGGGTGGTCATTCATCTTAAACGAAATGTATTTATAAGTTATAGACGCACAAATCAAATTTTATGTTAATCATATATGTTAATATTAACCTCTTTCGACTAAAACTGTCACAGTTCATTACTACTTGTGTTTAACAAATTATTTTGCAATCAGCCACTTGTAAAACATATATCAAAATCACAGTGGTGAAAACTTTATTTAAATTTTCAAATATCGATCAAAACTCATTCAGGGAAACACAGGTCCTGATTATTGTTTTTAAACTCACGGCGTCCCGTTTGGTTTTCTACATAATTTGCTGCATTTGTTCAATCATTATTATTATTTATTATAATAATATTACTTTTTTTGCATATTTCTAACTGCTGACTATACTGCACCAGTATTATATTTAAACATTTGGTAGAAAAAAAATAAGAAAACTTTAAAACCCAACATAAATAATAATCTGTGCTAGCAGGTTTCAAGTTAAAATGTTACTGTATTAATAATAAATACTGAAAAGCTGATTCGTTGGGAAACAACAAAACAAACAAGAGAGAAAAGTAGCAGACCCGGTTTTATTAAGTCTGTTTATCATGTTTATGAAAGGTAATTAGAAGATGCAACACCTCTCACGCCTCCTAGCACTCAAGTGCCATGTGTCCCTACAGATATGAGGTATTAAATAATTACTATTACGAATGATATTGCTTATGAACACTACTATTACTAAAAAAAAAAAAGTAATAGTTATGTTACAGTAAATTAAATTAAAATATAAAAATGATATAAATAATAACAATAACAATTATAACAATAATTATAAAAGTTGTTTTATATTGAATTAAATTATAATATATAGAGGATATTTGTTGGTTTGGAGTGAATATAGGATTTATTTTCATCGAGAAGTGAGATAACTTATATTTTTTTCACGACCTTATATTTTCACGAGTGCTTTAGAACGAGTGAAAATATTTGAGTTTTCTCACTTCGAAATGCAAATAAATATTATTTGTAGCATGGTCGGTTTCCTTTGATAAATGCCCAACATTAAATCTTTTAATTTAGGGTAACTAAAGGGGAGTGGCTAAACCGTACTACAACTACCAGATATAGGAAGTTAGAGTACGGTCACTCTGACGTTACAGTGTTACGAAGTACATCATGCTACAAAACAGATAAAGTCTGTCTAAGCTCTTTGGTTATTAAATAAGCCAACTCGCTGAGATCCGACTATATATATATTACATTCACGACAAACCAACGACTCACTACCTTGAAACTTATGTAGAAAAAACATAATGCGCCAAAACAATGACGTCATTAACGTCAACAACGTCAACAGCGGCATTACGTCATTTTCGGTATTTCACATGTGAAATATAAATAATGAAAGTAAAAAGGTTTTTTCTAATCATAAAATTCACTATTTCAATGTACAATGTAAAGTATATAATAATAAAAAAATAATAATAATAACAATACAATTATTATAATTATACGGAAGAGTAAATTAAAGTATAATAATTATTAACAACACTTATGTTATAATAATAATAATGATAACAAGAACAAATGACCTCTTGAAATAAAAAAATAATAACAATATCACTATGCATCAATGGCATTCACAAATTGTTTAAGTACGCGTTAAAGCAGCTATCGCGTCAACATCAGCCAACAACAACTAACTTTTAAATCTATGTACCGTTTATACTTCTACTGATATACTGATCCAAACTCTATAGACACAGTATAAACGGTTTTAACCAGCCAGGCCAAACCCCGAGACTGGAGCGTCGAATTAAGAATTAGCAACTCATATTTCATTTTACGCAAATTCAATCACGGGTAATTTTAGAAATGATTAAATGTTTAAGTCTCACTTAACTTGCAAGTCATCAATGAGGCATCAACAACGTGATGCAAATGTTCAAGAAAGGTGTAATAAACAGACGGAATGTCGCCCATTTTCATTAAACATTTGAATGTGGAATCTCTAATCAGCAACTTTCATACTAACCTTGTTCAATTAGTATCAGGGCTAATTAATCACAATACGGTTAGAACGAAATTTACATTGAGGAAATCGACGAAGGCATAAAGAGGACTTTGGTATAGATGAATTCCTTTACTGAATTGAATGTGTATACGAAAATGCGAGATATGTCCTAGCAAAGGTCAGGGTTATCTTCCTCCGCCAATGAGAAGCATAACATTCTGCATTCTTTAGAGTATTTCAGAAGCATCTTGTCAATAACAACATGATTTAACATGGCGGTGATGTCTTTATTTGTACGTTCCCTTTTTATTGGGAGAGTGCGATCTGGTGCACCCTAGAACCTGGTTTAAACACCCAGCGACCTTTTTGCCACTGACCGTTCCAAGGCGGTCAACCCGTTTTTGTCTGTGATGTCACATGCCTTGCTCATTAACAGTGTGATTCGTGTTTGTTTTAATGCGTGATTTGCTGTGTTCTGTGAAAGCTACATTTTCTGTTTTATGCCTACTTTTGAAATTAAACGTAATAAAAAAGTATAAGCCTAAATAAAAATCGTTTCCATTTACCTAATTATATAAATTGAATTGATATTGTGAACATAGCTTGTCCTTTCTCTTTTTCGGTTAAGACTGGTGGTACCAATTTAATACTTACCTTCCCGGAGTCGTCTTCGCTGTATTATACTGTCAATCTCGAGAATGCCTGGTTTGCCATTATTTTCAGCTGCATATATCTGGAAATAAAATTATTGGTTATAGTATTTGTTTCTGTAAAGCACTAAAAATACATTCTTCCTTGAATATGTGCCCTACTGATAAAGCATCTAATAATGTAATTATTGTTAGACGCCTAAATGACGTCGATGTTTTATTTTAGCGCACCGCTATCAAGGCTGGGTTAGACGAAAAGCAGAAACAAACGTCCTACGTTGTGCTAGACTCCTAAATGTGCACGAACAACAAGCCCGTTTTATTGTATGTATAATGCCATTATAACTATATACATACATCTCCAAACGTTTCGCTGCTTGCCTCACTTCCGTTAAAGATCATGTCAAACAATATTATGCTAAGGCTTTTGACAACTATGTATGTGTTTAATTTATGTTGGTCAGTTTAAAAAAGAGTATGATAATGGACCTTTGGAAACGGATGAGCACGACACATACGAAATATTGCAGTCTCGGTTTGATTGAGACTGTTCATGAGCGGTAGTGAAATATGCTAGCTACCGCTCACGCCCTCTAGCCCCGGGTTGAGCAGAACTCAATATTCATAAAATCAATAGTACACAATTTTAACCATCCCGAAGATGGCATGCATATGGCGGTGGACATGGAGTATACTGCTTCCCCATGTCGTACGGCGTATGGTCCCAGTATCTAATAAAATTAAATGCCCAGAAGAGCGAAATAAACATAATGGAATTTAAGTTGGGAGCAGCGGTTATGAATCCTGCGTATAAAAAGCAGACAACATATCCTATGAGTGGTTAAACAATACGCAGAGCCTTTTAAAAGACGCAGAATTTCATTATACTTTGTAATAAGCGTGAAGTTGCAACTATCAATACTTATGACTTGTTTTCACACTGTATACATCCTTACCATAACTTTATTAAAGACAAGCGTATTGCTTTTATTCAAAAACAAACTTACTAGAGAAAAACATAAGTTTGGCACTGTTAAAGAGTGCATTACGTGGTCCGAATATTAACTTTCATACCCCATCCAACCCCTTCTTCAAGAAGCGAAAACGGTTTTGTTTGGGGTATGAAATAAAACCTTAATTTGTTTCAGGTATGAAATAAAACCTTAATTTCGGCTTAAATAGTTTGCATATTGTAAAATTAAAACATTTAATAGGTAATTTTAAACAAGTTATCCCATTTTTTCAGTAAACGTTTTATTGTCGAAATATCCGTTATAAAATCCTCCTAACATAAGATTTCCCATCGCTTAATGGAATTAATTCGGGACCACGTAATGGCTTACTAACATTGGCGATCCTTTTTAATATGCAATGGTAAATAAGATATATTGTAAAGATAATTTAGCTTCTTTTCTAAATGTACATATCTCGATTAGAAATGGAGAAATAATCAGCAAAATCTATGTTTCAATTTTGTCATTGCTAATTATCCTCCTTTAGAATGGAATGTGACCCGAACAACTTTATTCTTCCTAAATTATTCATTTTTTCTAGAGCTTGTAGTCGAGATGAGTCCTTTATTATTTGTATCATTTTAAGTAATACGCTACTGATTAGAATTAACATTACCACAAACTTTGAAATACATTTTGCAAACGTGTACTCTCGTAACCCTTTTCTACTGTTAGAGGTTGTACTCTCGTAACCCTGATTTACTTTTACAAACATAAAAGTAATAAGAACTCTTCTGCGACAAGGACTATCACAACCAAACTTCTATGGTGACGTGATTTTCAAACTTCGTAAGATCCCTGGTGGTGACAACTTTCATACAATCTTTGTTAACCCAATTATCAAAAGAGTTAATGGCACTATCATATTACAACGCACTGCATGTTTATTGGTTGACCCATTTCCAGTTCTCCAGTAGTCTTTCCCCTTTAAGTTATGTGTCATAATTGTTGATATTGTATACATATAAGGCATGAACTCGGCCCGGTGGAAAGGGTCCGCCTCCTCCACTCACCGCATTCTGGACTGCAGTGAATAAACTCAGGGCAAGATAAATGTTCAAAACATGTGTTGGTAAATAACTGGACGCAGGTGAACAAGCCACAGACCATCAGTACCTGACGGGGGGAAATGGTCCATTACTTTTTTCTTGGCAATATTTCGATAAACGTAATTATTGATAATATTATTGATTTAGCTTTACATTTAGATTATAATAAAAGAGAAAATAGTAACTATACTCGGTAAAAAAAAGTTTTGGACCAGGGTATATAAAGTCATATAAAAATAAAACTAGTGGACAGAATTTAAGTATTTTTTTTTAGTAACCAACGTCTACCCTACCCGGTTAATTTGGTACCAGAAACCTTACATTCCAAACGAGATTTGATTTTAAAAAAATATCGCGAACATACATAGGGTCTTAAAAAATGTTGAAAAGTCCATAAAAAGTAACAGTTACGGACACATTCGAGTAACCAATAAAAAGATTATTATTTTTTTCGCAAACTTTCATTGTAAACGATAATTATTGTTGATTGTTGATCTATTGTGAATTATCAACTGAGATAATAAGGGTTATGGTCGAATGTCATGGTTCAGCGATCATTGTACGGGTTCGAACACTGCCATGGTCCAAAACTTCTTTTACAGAGTATAGTATCAACGTTTGTGATAACAATTTATCTGGAAATAAACTGACCTCGCCGGTAAATAACTAGACCATATTATTTTGTTTTTGTAATACTGTGTTATTATTTCTCACTTCTGATGCATTCTAAATCTTTCTCAGCATTGAGATACGATAGTTATAACTTATTCAGGAATATATTATAGCACAACATATTTTGAAGGAACAGTGTGTCGGAAAATAACTGGACATCACCGGGAAATAAGTGAACCATATTTAGTTTTTTTTCTGATAATTTATTATTATTTCTCACTTCTGATGCTTCTTTCATCTTTTTGCACTACTAAGATTCAATTGTTACAACCATTTCGCCGATATATATTGACGGAACAGTGTGTCGAGAAAAACTGGATCTCGCCGAGAAATAACTAGAGCATATTTTGATTTTCTTATAATTTGTTATTATTTTTTCAGTTATAATATCCGTCTCAGCAAAGAGATACGATAGTTATATATAACTATAATTCACGAATATATTATATAATAGCACGAAACCTACTGAAGAAACAATGTGTCGAAAAATAAATGGACATCACCAGGAAATAACTGGACCATGTATAGGTTTTCTTGAAATATGTTATTATGTTGCACTTCCGATGCATTCTACATCCTTCTCCTCAGCACTGGGATACGATAGTGATTACTAATTCACGAATACATTATATACTCTGTAAAAGAAGTTTTGGACCCGTACAATGATCGCTGAACCTTGACATTCGACCATAACCCTTATTATATCAGTTGGTAATTCACAATAGATCAACAATCAACAATAATTATCGTTTACAATGAAAGTTTGCGAAAAAATAATAATCTTTTTATTGGTTACTCGAATGTGTCCGTAACTGTTACTTTTAATGGACTTTGCAACATTTTTTACAGATCTTTGTGTGTTCGCGATATTGTTTTAAAATCAAATCTTGTTTGGAATTTAATGTTTCTGGTAACAAATTAACCGGGTAGGGTAGACGTTGGTTACTAAAAAAAGATACTTAAATTCTGTCCACTAGTTTTATTTTTATATGACTTTATATACCCTGGTCCAAAACTTTTTTTACCGAGTATATAATATCACGACATATATTGACATATGTGTGTCGGGAAATAACTGGACATCACCTGGAAATAAGTGGACCATATATAGCTTTTCTACATTTTTTCCGCTTCCGATGTATTCTACATCCTTTTCAGCACTAAGACACAATAGTTATAACTAATTCACGACTATATTATAACACGACACATATTGTCGTATATCCGCCAAATTTGTATTTTTATAATATGTTAATATAACTATGATGATTTCCCGCTCATCTTTCATGCCAACTTCACAAATGAGAATACAATATTAGAGGAAACAAGGCGCTGGGAAAAAAGTGGACGTCAGATATTTTCCAGACGGTAAATCGGGGGTTTTACGGTCGCAAATTTGAGACGTAAGCCATGGAGCAACATGTTACATAATAGTTCGAATCGCCATTTATAGTAATCCATGGATCCCCAGCCATTAACGAATTTAAATGAATAAACGAAATATTTTTTTAATATATCTATTTCCTAGCGAACCTGTATTTCGGATGAGACTTAATGGAGTCCCAGTTACAATCAAATAAACTATAGACCACAGACACGCATAGTACATGGTCTACTGTGCCCTAAAGGGCGACGAGAATATAACATTAAGGAAAACACGCGAACGCTAAATAAGAGGAGAAAGTCAGACCCTTACACTAGTAAATAGTTAATAATAAAAAACGGAATTGTTGTTTAACGGCTCATCAAAACAGTAAAAGACAACCTAGAGGTTGACAATACAAGGAACATCAGGAATCCGGTGTATCTGCAAATAAAAAGCTTTTAAAAGATCCTCAGATTGCAGAGTCCCGCTTTTATCAAAATTGTATTTTAAATCTTCTTTTGAAATTGTACAGATTTTTTTTTCTAAAAAAAAACAACTTCCCATTTATACAGTTTCTAATCATGATATGCGTTTTATTTTATTTTTAAAATATTTTGAAAACTTTATATATACATCTATATCTGTACGGTGTGTTTATGAGGGGCCAACCCCGACCCTCACAGACCTATTACGGTGTGAATAAATAGATTACGATTAAATTGGTGATCGAATTTTAAAGTTTAAAAAACAGGAATGAATCCTTATCCCTACTATAGAATATTTATATTCCTATTATTCTTATATAGACACCGATTAAAGAGACACACGGAAGTCTTTATTTTTTTTAAAACTCACGGTATCCCGCTCATTTTTCTGCAAGAGAAAAACTAACGGGACGCCGTGAGTCAAGATAAAAAAATCAAGATTGTCATGTTTCCCTTTAAAGGGATATACCAGAGTTAGGTTTCCATCCGACGGACAAGGATAAAGAATATTGGCGTGCCTATGTACCCAACGAAGTAGCGACGGTGACTATCGAACCTTTATCTTCTAATTCTATTTAGCCGAGCCGACTCCAGATATGATAGAATGCGACAGGTAATATGAGAGGTAAAATGGGGAGAAGTGTATGAAAATTAAGACCTAAGAAAGTCAAACACGTGCACAGAATTTAAAAATAAAACGCGATAAATAACAAATTAAAAAATAGGCGTGTCGCAATGTAAACCGTATACGTTCTTATAACCGCGTTGATGTTAACTTGAGAACAAACAAAAAATGGGAAAACGTGCAATCTGTAAACATGAATATGGCATCAGTTCACGAAACTGAGAACTACTATTTGTTTTTGTTTACATTTTTTTCACCGTTGTCACCTTCTCGGAAGTGTTTGGAGCTTGGAGCTTGTCCCAATGATTACCAGCCGTGAGAAAGATTCTTGCGATATAGAAACGAGTGCGTTTTCGCACGAGTTTCTATATCGCAAGAATATTACTAAACGCACTCGTTACTATATCGCAAGAATCTTTCTCACGAGTGAATTATTGTCCGTGTCCGTATCTTTCTCACGAGTGAATTATTGTCCGTGTCACTCTTTTGGCGACAGAGCGGAGTAATATTATGACGTCAAGTCGTGACGTAATATCGTGACGTCTATCGTTTAGTTCATAACATTTGGCTACTGTGCTATCTTGCACACTAGGCGAGATAGCACAGTAGAGGAAGGGATATGTTATAGATTGTCTCAAAATGGGAAATTTCTATAATTCATCACAGAATATATAATATATTATAGTATGCACACACGTCACTGTCTTTAATATTGCATATACAACAAAATAGCCATTACGTTTTTCTTTGTTTTATAGTCTACATATTTAAATCTAAAGAAATTAATCTTAAAAAACACACACATATTATGGTATGTAAATGATAAAAATAACACGTTTATTTCGTTAAGCTTGGAATATTTAGATATTGCCGAAAGGCTACTACTCTGAGTTCTCACGTCACATTTAATTAACGGCAGGGGATCTAGTTTGTTTATGGCTATTTCTTGCCTACACTTTTATAATTTTTTGTTGTCCATTTATCACATCCATCAGCAAATTATGCACAAATTTAGAAGAAGAAGAAGAAGAAGAAGAAATTCTATTGACTTAAACTATTACATAGTTTTTCATCATATAAACATACATTTTACAAATATAATTTGACCACAATAACAAGATTAGTACAGGTTCATTAATTTATGCATTAATATGGGGGAAAAAGAAGAAAAAAAGGAAATATATCATGGAGAAAAAAAATATATATATAGGAATCAAAATCTAATATATAATACGCTACAATAGAACAATTGTATTATAATGAGGATGAACGAGATTATAAGTTATTTATCATGGTACGTCTTAAAGAGAAAGCTTCTGAGATGTATTTGCTAAAATTGATAACATCTTTTTGTTTGTTGACTGAAGGAGAGCAATGAATTTAAACATACTAGGCTTATGGTTATAATATCGTTTTATATATTTACTTCTTATTGTATTATAAACAGGATATATTAACGCAAAATGGAACTCGTCCTCTATATCATTAGTGTTACATATTTGACATATCCGTTCATGACTTTCTAACATTTCACGAGAATACCTCCCTGTCTCGATCCTTAAACTATGAGAGGACAAGCGTAATCTGGTTACCACACTGCGATCGCGCCTGGTATGCAATACATCTAGATAATTGTCATATTCAAAATGATGTTTAACAGATTTGTAAAGAGTTAGCACTCTATTCGTTTCAAGGTCGGTTGACCAGTTTTGGACATAATTATCTAATAATCGTTCTTTGTATATAGGTACAAAATGTATTGCATTTAATGAGCATGGGTCAAGCCATGCATACAAGAAACCACTACTATTTAGTAATGACTTGACTTTTGACACCCAATTTTTTAATCCCTTTTCACAGTCAGATTTTGCGCTTTCATACACGTGTTTTATAATAACGTTATAAGTATTGACCGCTCTTAGCCAGTATTTAATGATACTAACATGTCTATTTATATATAACGGATTACGGCCCAATTCCCCGTATACCCCTGCATTACTTGTCGATAATTTTACACCAAGAACTTGTTTACAATACTTTAAGTGAATTCTTTCAATTTCCTTGGATTTAGTAAAACCCCATCACTTGGCTGCCATAATTAAGAATAGAACCTACAATTGTAAAGCTGTTTTCGGTTTTAACTCATATTTCTTTATATTTATTGATAGAAGGTTCATAGCTTTAAGCGCTTTACCACATAATGTTTGTTGGTTAAGCGTAAACGACCCTGTATAGTTGAACACAACTCCTAAATAGTTAAAGTCGTCAACCACTTCGAGAATGGTACCGTTATAAGACCAATTTTCAGTAACTCTGGTTGTTCCTCTGTTACGAAAAACCACCACCTTAGTCTTATCTGTATTTACCTCTAGGCTCCATGTTTCACAATAGTTATATAAGTTATTTAGACTACTTTGCAGATCTTCTATACTTGTGCCTATTAAAATCATGTCATCGGCAAAAAGCAGAAGGATGAGAGATATATCATTAAATGAAAGTCCGCTTTTAATACTTGTATATACATATTACTCTAGGTCTTCTAGAAAAAGCGCAAACATTATCGGCGAGATTATCTCCCCTTGCTTTAATCCGACTGATATATCAAAAAAATCAGAAAATGATCCACAGTGCTTGATACAACTTTTAACAGTATCATACATCGATCGAATTATTCTAAGCATTTTCCCATTAATACCTAATTTGTACAATTTTAACCAGAGTGCATTTCTATTAATAGAGTCAAAAGCCTTTTTAAGGTCTATGAATGCACAATAAAGCCTACCTTTAGCATTTAATACTTTTTCAATGATATTTTGTAATATAAACACAGCATCTGTTGTAGATTTACCTTTTCTAAATCCAAACTGAGCATCGGATATTTTATTATTATCGTCACACCATTTATCGATACGTTTATTTAAGATGCTTGAAAACAGTTTGCCCATACTACTGACCAAGGTTATGCCTCTGTAATTGTTTGAGATATTTTTATTTCCCTTTTTATGTAATGCTATCATATATCCTTTTGTCCACTCTTCTGGATAAACCCCAGAATCCAAAATCGCATTGAAAATATCAGTTATATGCCCCGCCAATATATCACAAATTTAGATCTTATATGAATTGTTGCCAAAATCTGCTTTTTAATTCTTGATAATAGATCTCGGTTTGTAAGTAAATATAGCGTAATGTTATGACATGTTAGGATGTAGTTAATGTTTGTACTTGTTTTAATTTACCATCGGATATTTTTAATTGCTATATGTTAATCAGTCCACTTGATTTGAGATGATAAATGATGTTTTAAGATTTTTTGATTTTATTAAATGTGCCCATTTGCTATATATTTAAACGCAGTGGATTATCTAAACAGTTTTAATAAACTTTTAGACGTTTGATTAGTATCAGCGAATACTTAATCACCTGTGGTCGTGGTTAACAATGACATTACATGTTTTAGAACGTATATAAAATTAGTAAAGTATTCCGATACCTAGGGATAAATTCATAGATTGCATTATTTTGTAGAATTTACTTAATGGTTGTGTTTTATTCCAATGGACTACTATGCAAGTTCCTATGTCCATTTAAACATATTTCAGAAACATATGTCATTTAACTCATGATCTGTGAATATATCATCGTCTCTTATAATTCTATGAAGAAAGATGTTTGCATTTTTTTAAATGTGTGTATGTTAATATGCATAAATGTAATTGCATGCAAACAATTCGACCCAAATAAACTTATTATTATCAACATATACATTAGGGTAATAGTTAATGGTTACTCTGTGTGTTTGTCTATATACATCAGTACATTTTAGGCTATGTATGACGGTCGATTTTGTGTGGACCACCCACTTATTCCTGGGTACAACCAGTACTGTATACCTCCCGTCATCCGTAAGTGTCGATTCGTACGGATGGTGGGAAGTATACAGTACTGGTGTACTCAGGAAGAAGTACTGTATACCTCCCTCCATCCGTAAGAGTCGATTCTTACGGATGGTGGGAAGTATACAGTACTGGTGTACTCAGGAAGAAGTATTGTATACCTCTCGCCATCCGTAAGTGTCGATACATATATATGTTTAACAAATACACAAAACCATCTTACCTCAAGTATAATACCAAGGAAGGCGACAACGATAACAAGGTAGCTAAACTGTACACGACTCCTCATCTCCAAATCGTGATGCTATTAAATAAAATAATAATACTTGAAATGTGTTATCCCTTAAGAACAGTAAATTATTGCGTCCGGTGAACACTGCACACACACTTGGGATATAACAACCATTAACAACATACATTTTAAATACAATTATAAACGAAATCCTCATCTTAAACTTCTACTCGAACATTCACATGTAATTTAAAATAGTGTATATATATATATATATATATTTCATCAAGTACAAATGCGGATTTTCATATTAAAAACAAAAAATAAATAAATATAAAAAAATAATTAATTTAAATTGTTGTTCAAAACAAAAATACATATTTATAAACCTAACAAATTGAACAGTTCGTTCAATAATTAAATTAACGTTTAATAAAATCGTTGTTTTAGAAAATATTTGCTAAAAAATCGAAGTGAAGCACGCAAGCTGTTTGATTATCTAAAATATTTAAACCTGCTACTGCAGTCTGTTAAACTCTCTACAACAAGCGTTAAAAGCGTACTGAAGTAGATTTATTAAACTTCGATACCTTGTCGATGGAAACACGGTTCATTGCCTAACATTTCACAGTTTGCATGTAAAGAGACACGTGACACTCGTGTAGTATTGATCAACCATTAAACATTAAGTTCTAAGGCTTATAGTCCCATCGTCATGGTACCAACATCTTTAAAAGTATAACAAGTAGCACATCCCCCCCCCATAACAAGTAGCACATCCCCCCCCCCCCCCCCCCCCCCCCACGCACTCAATGCATATAATTAAATATTTTTTATTTATTTTTTTGTATAGGCGTGGTACGAGTGTCTGACCAAAGAAGAGATTCCAGATTGCCTCGTGGTAGTGGCCTTCCCAGTTAGCCCACTATGCACGGGGATTTTCTCACCCCAGGGTCTTGCGATTGTTACTGTTCTTATGCATATTGCACACAAAGGTGGTACAATGTGTTTGTGATTGCTTATATAATTATGGCCAGTATAGTGTGGTTATTATATAATCCTGTATGATTGCTTTTGTGTAAGTAAACCGTCAATTGATTTAACAGTTTTTATTGTTTGTATGCGTATATTATGTATACACATTTGTTCTACGTATGTTATAAAAACAATATGTTTGTGTCACGTGTTATATATGCGTGATTCGTATTAAAAAAGGATATTTCAAAGTAAAATGAATAAATAAAAAGTTGAGATTTTCTTCGTTTTTCTACCAAAGGTTTGGTGTTTTGAATGTTTGACAATAAAAAGTGAACATTAACGGGAAACTTAACCAAAATACTAAATTCAAAAAGGGGCATAGCGTTTCCAGAAAGCAGCACAGAGTTATGAAACCTGATATCCTGGGTCACGTTATGAAGTAGAACAACTGTATAAAGTTTCAAAGTTGTAGCTATTATATGGACCAATGACATAGCGCCAATTCACGATCTTATGGCCAGTCTTTTACCCCCAACATTTTGGCCAGTCTTTTACCCCCAACATTTTTACAACAACAACAACAAGTCCTCCATATAGGTAGCGCGCTTCTGGCGCGCCGCTAATTATATGTATTGAATTGCAGTTTTGGCATCGACGGCTATACGTTCCACTAAATATATACCAAGAATATATTAAATCATTTATAGCTCACCGATATTTAAAAAAAGATGCTTCCGTTATAAAAGAAAATCACTTATTCACTTCCAATAAAAAAATGAAATTGCACCCGTTATGTGCCATACATTTTATGCAAATGGAATTATGCAAATGGCATAACTCAATCCATTTGCATATGTTTCTATGAATATTGTGATGTTGAATTGATGTATTGTAACATATCTGCAATAAAATATTATTAAACTAAACCTTTTATGTCTCATAAAAGGTATGGACCTAGGATACCAATTTATTTTTTAAAACGAATCAAAGGCACAGCATGGACCCATCAAGATATAACTGAGTTTCATAAATATTCGCTATTTTTTAAAAGCGGTACAGCCGCCTTTTCCTAGACGAATCAAACCTTAAAAAAATGATTTAATGGAATCGTGCGCAAGTAACACCTAGTGAGCGCGTAACCTAGGCTGGCGCATATTCTGTAAAAAAAATAATGAATTTCATTGTACGCAAGGGGTTTTCATTATGCTCATTCCTTATCTTAGAATAGAAAATATTATTATTTCTTAATTTTGACTCGGAAACTAGGTATATCCCCTGTAAGGCCTATTCGTCGTTTTCGAGGAATTCAATAAACAAGGATAAAGATATCGGACAGGGAAAGCAGCATTCAAGGACGACAGTCAACCGCAAAACACAAAAACAAACACGCAAACAGACAAACGAAAAGGCAAAAGTAATAAAAAATGCAAACGACATCACAAACACAAAAGGGTTGACAATAGGGCTTCCGCCTTGGAACGGTCAGTGGCAAAGTAGGCCACTGGGGGTTTAAACCGGTTCTAGGGTGCACCAAACCTCACACTTACCCTACTGTCATCCCATAAAAACAGGACAGTGTAAATAAAGAAATTAAAGAAAGTCTTATTTATTTTTTGTTATAAATATTTGTTTATGAATAGTTAGAGCTGAATCCACCAACACGCGTGTTAGGGAGCGTGTGTAACAAGACACTTATCGGTATATAAACAGTTGGTATCTTCTTTTTTCTTTTTATTGTATTTGTGTTGTTGTTGTTGTTGTTTTTGCTGCTGCTGCTGCTGCTGTTGTTGTTGTTGTTGTTGTTGTTGTGTTTTGCTGTTGTTTTTTAGTTGGGTGTCTGAGTATTAATTTATCCATGGAAAATGCAATTTAAAATGTCTTTCAGAGTTGTTTACAATATAAGATTTTGAATGTTTTAGAATTGAGAAACCCTAAATCACTCAATTATTAAAATGCCATGATATCTAAAGAGCATATCGAGGGGTCTGCGCAAAACTAGTATAACTACATACGAATAAAGAAGAAGATACAATAGTTTTGCACTGAACCCTCGATATTTTGTACTCTTTTTTTTTTACTTTATATTTATTTTTAAAACAGCAATTTATTTTTATTTTTTTTTACTCACATGCACTAGGCCTACATTGAACTACTAAATTGTTTTGCTTTGCGGAGATTTTCTTCTTAATTAAATACAAATTTGACAAGGAAATGAAAGCATATAATGATGTAAATAAATCAGAAAAGAAATGATTTACAGAACCAATGACAAATGTTTCCCCTCCCCCTCTCCCCCCACCCTCACCACCAACCACTACCAATAAAAAAAAAAAAAACTATAATCGGATTTGAACCCTCAAAACATGGTTCCTTATGAGGTAAAAAAACACCAAAAGTATGATAATAGGAATAATAAATGGGGGATAAAACAAATGTCATACAGCTACAGATATACTCATCAATATCAACTTGCGTTCGACATAATTTAAGCAAATAAAAAGGGAAAAAACTATTAATCGCCCGCCCCGCCCCACCACGCCCCTCCCACTCCATTGTCAGACCCCTCTCCAACTCACCCAGTAAAATAAGTCTGATTCATTAACGCGAGGACGCCAAGTTCAAGATGGGATCAAAAACTCCTATATTATTTAAGTAGTCGAGGCATAACCTTCGACATCTTATTTGAATACGTTCTGTACCTTTTTAAATGAAAAAGGGACATTTAGTAAACATGAGTTTAGTGGCGACGCATTAGTATCTCTATTTATCGATAAACTAGTCCCATAAAGATATTTTAATTAATGCCACATTTAAATAGCTGATTTAATATTATATTATCGTCTCATTATTTACGTACATTTATACGATACTACATACAGCAGAGACAGGGCTGCCATAATAAAACTATGAAAAAGCCTGAGATTTTTGAAAATACTGAAATTGAGCGCGCGGAGCGACACTTTCAAAAGCGTACATATTAGTACGCGGCCGACAAAGAAGACAAAATACTATTGAAGGTGTAAAAGATTACATTTTATTTATTACAAAGTCACGAGGTTGTACTGAACCAATCAAAATTGTCGATTCGCCAACCCACGCTATTTACTTGTTACCGGCTTACTTAATACCGCGCCTCCAATGCCAAAAACGATTTTAAATAAATTTTACGGATTTTTCGTCGAAAAAGCCGGTAATTTCGACTAATTTCGACTGAAAAGCCGGTAAGCCGGTAATCGCACAAAAAAGCCGGCAATTACCGGCGCAAAACCTGAGAAATGGCAGCCCTGCAGAGATGATCGGAATCATTCAGTTTGCTACGGTATTCCGTTAGAACAATTATACGTTTACAAGTCGATGCGCGATTGTACGGTCGATGGCGATGGTATGATGGCGATGGGGTACGATGGCGATGGTGCGATGGCACGATGGCCCAAACGGAACACCGTAGTTTACACATCGTAACATGTGTTATATATACTATTTAATACGAATTTGTGGTGCAACTAACCGAATGGAGTCTATTATGTGTCTACTAACCAGGTTGGTGATGCTAACAATTAAATCCATATTACGTTAACATATTCAAATATTTTATATAAAATTACTATTGAATTAATCTGTTTGATTTGTTCCTATAATTTTACATGTGATTACTCTGAAACAATATATATATATGCATGTGTGACGTGATATATGTATACTAGTAGTCGTAAACATGCAAGGAAGCTGATTCTGAGAACGAAACGCATTGTATGCTTGTGAAGTTGGCTCTGCGTTCTGCATTCTGCGTTCAACGTTAGGACCCAGTTGTGCGTTTAACATTCGGACCCAGTTCTGGGTTCAACATTCGGACACAGTTCTGCGTTCAACATTCGAAATCAGTTCTGCGTTCAACATTCGAAGCCAACTCAGTGTACACCATTCGAACTCAGTTCTGCGTTCAACATTCGAAGCCAGTACTGCGTTCAACATTCGAAGTCAGTTCTGCGTTGAACATTTGGAGTTTTCGTAATGCTATCATTAAAGCATGCAACTGAGTCGATTACATCAGTGTAACAAAGCTAAAGGTAACAATTCCGCTAAAGTAAACAACCGCCACTAAAGGTAACAATTCCAACGCTAAAGGTAACAACCTCAGCTAAAGGTAACAATCACCTCTTCCGCTAAAGGTAACAACGCTAACTCTAAAGGTCACAACTTTTCGTGTTAACGCTAAAGGTAACAACTGTCTACGCTAAAGGTAACAGCGTTTTTCAAAATCTAGTTTCACTTCAAATTGTTTTAGCTGTACATGTACATTCTGGCCAATGTAAACTGTAATGGAGTGATGTCAGAAGATATCGAATATTGATTGTCATTGATTTGTCTTCTTTATTATATAAAACCAAAACAGTTAAGGAGTTATATGTCAACGGTACCATAATTGAACAAAATAGTTTAAAGAATGTACAGCTCAACCTTTAGACTTTTAAATATAAAGTTGCTGCTGTTGACGAAAGCATAATAAAAACATGGGCAGATACACAATTTGAGTTTATGTGTGTATGTGTGTAGTTTTAAGGTTTATAGTCCCTCCACCATTTAACCAATAGGACATCCTAAAGGTATAGTCACAATAGAGTTTAGACTGGATGTGTGTCTGTGTATTTGTAGGTAGAGTGGAGGGTTGAGGGTGTAGAAAACAGACATAAAACACGCTTTACACGTGAATTCCCCAGATTCCATTCCCTCTCTGAATCCGCCACCACTAATACTTTTTAATTATTGATGTATATTGTCTAGAAATTGTTTCGATCATACTGTGTATATATTAATGCATAGCCGTAGGAATGGGGCGGGGGTCGGAAGGGCAGGCACACCTCTCAATGCCCCCTCCCTCTCCCCCCACCCGCCACATATTTTATCTATTTATATTTTGACCCAACATAAGCAGGACGTTACGCGAAAAGTAGCTATTGTGTTCATTAAAATATGTGACAAGCAAACAGAAAGGGGGGAAAAACCTTATCAGTAATTGAAAATTTTCGGTTGGGCCCCACTTGCCTCCCCAGTATCTAAAACACCTTCTTACGCCCCTGTAATGTACGGCAGCAATGATCATTCGTAAACAATATTAGTATATCTCTCAAATAATGATGTATGCTTCAGGTCTCACACCACAATTAATTTTCCCATAGGGTTACTGTACAGCCTTTTCCAACATCTGAGCTTCAAAGCAGGGCAGCAGACATTGTTGTTGGTTTAATATCTTCAGTATAGCCAAGACCAGTAATTTAAAACAATAAAATACATAAGTTAGCCAGGTTGGGTTTATTTCTCGCTCATGTTTTGTGAGCCCTATGGAAAATACAAAATTCATACACTATCTAGCTGAATATGTGGTGCTTTGGTCAAACAATTCTGAAATTTGAATGAAACCTCATATCAACATGGGATTTTCTGTATCATCTGTCTTTTACACTGCAGATGTATGCTAAAGCAAAGAAAAACCTATTTTTCAAATTAAAAATTGCCTAAAATTGAGAAAAAATAGATTTTTTTTTTGTTTTCCTTTTGTCTCTAGGTCCGTGAGCTTTCAGGGGAGATAATAGAGGTGTGAGACCTGAAGGGACAATTGCTATAATTATGAGCTGCTGATCCGGCCTGTTACGACTGATAATGTAATTATATACCTATAATATAACATCAACCGATACTGTAATAAAAAACAACCCATATTGTAACATCGACCGATACAGTTATAACATTCTCCGATGATGTAATACAACTTCTGACCGATATTGTAATATGTTTTAACCGATAGGGTAATAACATTTTTTCCCAATCAATATTGTAACGATCTTTGTCCGATAACGCAATAATATTGTTATCGACCGATAATGTAAAACTTTTCGGCATATAATGTATGTCTTATTAATGCAATTTCCCATAGGAGTATTTGTTCGGTATAATAAAATAAATATCACATCATCTTGAGGGTGCCAGTGGATATTATCATTATCAACCCGAGAATGTAAAGTCGACCGAGGCGATAATCGAGGTTGACATTATCATTTCGAGGGTTGATAATATCCACTGGCATCCTCCAGAGGATGTGATATTTATTTCATTATACCGAAGAAATACTCCTATGGGACATCGCATTAATAAGACAGGTCTTTAGCGGGATGATATGTTGCGCTATCACCCGCTATAAGGCGTTGAGGGTGATAGCGCGAAATATCAACCCGGCAGGGTATGGGGATTTTACATGGAGTGTTTACAGTGAGGTATAATAATTACATAGTACCAACCGTTCTTGTTCTACCAAACAATTGCTATTGTAACAGTAAGGCGTTTGGTATTACAGCTAGTGACGTCACAGTTGCTACAGCCGGAGAAAGGGTTGAAAATGTATCTAGGTTTCCATATTGGTTACGATATACTAGCATAGCGCTCCTTAGATTCCCGCCAAAACAAATGTGAAAGATCAAAGTTATCGGCAATTCCAGTGACCTCCGGGAATGGGTGAAAGTGGTTTTCGTAAACTAACCATCCAGCGGATCCGAATGAGAAGTAACAAGGAGAATATCAACGTAGAATTCCCTTCGCAATCATGCCGAAACAAATTATGATCAATAACTTCAAAGAAGCGAGAAATATATAATGTAGATTGGAAGCCAATGAAAGGTAAGCTCTAAATTGTTAGCTTCAAAATAATGAAATGATCGACTTCACATGATCAGGACATTTAAAAGACTGAGACAATGATGCCTGGGGAGAAGCCCGATGAAAAAGGCATACCTGGTCCATATGATTGGGATGATCTTCTTTCTGGGTAACTGCGACTCTGGAGACCGTCGAATTTGGTGACCACCACCAAAAATGAGATATAGGGTCCTATAGAAACCACAGCGTCCGAACGCAATGGCATCGTAGGTCCGCACTGTACTGCAAACAAGGACTTGAAAATACAATGAAGGAGACAAAAAAAACAACAGAAAGGGTGGTGAAGACAGGTTTACCGACTTGGAACGGTCAGTAGGCAATAAGGCCTACTGGTTAGCTTGAATCGATTTTATATGCGCACCATACTCGCTATTATCCTGTCTTCAGCGCCCAAATAAACAAGACAGTGTAAACAAAACTACATCAAACAATCAAAAAGACAAAAAAACAAACAGAAAGGGTGGTGAAAACTGATATTATTGGTTCGAACACCACCGAAGAACCCGACTTTGGGGTTCGTTGCTGGCTGTCGAGCAAACCCAATTTTGGGGGTCCCGAAAACTGTCGCCGACACCTCCACGTCCCAAACTATAAGTGTGTACGCCTCTAGCCTGGGATGCCTACGCCCAGGCGGCGTACACAAACACGAGAGAGTCGGGCCCAAGACCGAACGCTTTTCTTTCGAAAGGGACTCCATATTGGGAGGGTTAGTACTAGGTGTTCTCATTTAAAAATGATATATGAATTTGTATTCTTAATTTGAATTTATATTCAACGATACTGTCTACTGATTTTAATTTTAATTTGACAGCTATCCGTGACTGGCTTTACTGCAATTCAGTTTTAATCAAAGTTGAAAAATAAAACATCAATAGATGAGCATCTTTAATAATTTGAACACGTATTTATGTTAATTAAAGAAGTGTACAATTTATATTTATCAATTTTCACACACGTAGTATGCACTCGTCTGACCGTTATTGTTGAATGTGGCGTGGTTAATTTTAATCTTTTCGACCGTTCCCGTTGATTTTGTTAGCGAGGGGTTATTTAAAATTACATAAATATGCAAATAGTAATATATTTTGTAATATGATTACTGGGCTTCTTTTGGAATTGCATAATTTGCACAAGTCTGTATTATGTCATCATATTAAATAAAAACTGCGCACTTAATTGTTTGCATATAACCTTGAAATTTTTAAGTAAACATGAACTGACTTGATATAGGAGTTCAGAAAGTAAAGTGTTCACAAGGAAAGAGAGGCTCGTCAAATGTATATGTTTTTACCTACACTGTATTAAAGGGACACATGGCAATATTTGATTTTTTGAAAACTCGCGGCGTCCCGTTAGTTTTTCTAAATAACATGCATTATTTCAATCATTAATAATAATTATAAGAATAGTATAAACCAAATTGTTTTTGTATATTACTGACTTTTGATGATACTGCACCAATAATATATTTCAACATTTGGTAAAATAACATAGAAAATTGAAAACACAGCATTTTTATTTAATGATATGCATGCCGGTTTAAAGTGACCTGCAAGTGAACGGTTTACAGACCAAAATGCTATGTACACACAAGCATTTATTCACGTTCTACAACATGCTGATGTCAGACGCATAAAATATTTCGATGAAAGTGGATTTTCGCTGCCGGACGTTTGCAACCCACGATATGGGCGTGCACCCAAAGGTGAACGGGCGATTGAAGTATTCAGCCATGCGAAAACGCGGAACATTACTTTGAACCTTATGATCGGATTTGATGGTGTGTCATATGCAAACATACTTCCGGGCCCCAGTAATATGGATACATTTATGGAATTCAATACAATAAATGCTACCACAAACGACGGCAACTTCGCGCTGAAACCTGGGGATATTGTTGTTTTGGATAATTGTCCAATAACCACGGGCGAGCTGAAGTTATAATCAATCAACTGTTGGCTAACCATGGAATCGAATACGTATTTTTACCAACGTATTCGCCGCATCTTAATCCTGTGGAATTATGCTTTCAGCATGTAAAGACCGCCTTCAAGAGTAACCATGACATTCGGCGTCTGGCGAAGGATAATCTTGAATATTCTACCATGCATGTTATAAACCACATAACAGCAAACGACTGTCAAGGTTATTTCAAACACGTTCGATACTTGCAGTGTCAATAACTTAACCACGGAACCATGGAGTTGTCTTATCGTACTAAGTGACACCAGAAAAGTACATTATGTTTATTTGTAGAGAAACTAGCAGTTACCCACAAATGCAAGTACTATGATACAATGAGATATGAAAACTCTATAAATTGTAGTTTTATTTAATGTATGCAAGCAGGTTTATAGTTAAATTGATACCCAATAAAGCAAGAAGATAATTTCAATATTTGAAAGATTTAAGATATCTGCAGGTCTCTTTAAAATGTGTTGTGGGGCCAAACAGTAAGTGCAAAGAAACTGAGCTGATCTAAATTCATGCACATAGTCCAAGGTCACGCACTCTTGCATTCAAATGGTACTGTTATTCTCCATGTGTGGTGCAGTTTTATGCTTTTTAAAAACAGCGTGGCTTAAATCAGTCATGAAATAGAAATATTGGATCTTTGTCATCTAGCTTGCATAAGCAAGAAACTCAGCTAAATGCTGAAATAAAGTGCGCAAGCACGCACTAATATACATATTTATCACATGGAACTGCTTGTATTCCGTATAATATACCCATTACGTATTTCCTTATATAAACCATGTGTAATACAAGGCGACCGAATCAAGTGTGTCCCGGAACACCCGTTTAGTCCGTGGAGTCCGTGGATATAGCACTGAATCGGCGATGTTGTGAGGGTAACAGTCCGCCGTATGTAGATTCACCACAAGCAATAATGTGTCGCCGGAGGCTCGCTTATTAACACATTCCTGAACTCGTTTAATAAAATTTTGTATGAAATGACAACTCATGTCAGATCCTCTATATATATACATGACATGCATGGATACTAGTAAGACTCGATTTTGCTTCACAATGCATTCAAAAATAAAATATCTAATGATCAGGCCTTCCTTAAAAAATATTTGTTTGCCGTTTCCTGACCCAATATTTCATAAATGGGTAGGTAGCTAGGTGACTTTTTGTAGGTAGGGAAACTACAAACCAACCATTTTTATGGTCGACCTCATGTATTTTGTTGCAGTGCCTTTACACCAAGCTTCCTATACAGACGCGAAGTTTGAATTAAAGACGGTACATCAGGCTCTGGCCTTGAATTTACCAACCATTCTTGAGAATATTCTTAAGACTTAAAGGGGCATATGGCAATCTTGATATTTTTTTTGAAAACTCACGGCCGTTAGTTTTTCTCACTTGCATTCTTTCAATCATTAATATTAATTGTTAGAATAGTTCAAAGCAAATTGTTTTTACATATTATTGACTTCTGATAATATTGCACCAATAATATATTTAAAACATGTGTAGAATAATGAAGGAAATGGAATTATCAAATTTTTTATTTAATTATATGCAAGCAGTTTTAAAGTCAAAATGATACAGGATTAATAAATCCATGTACTAATTGTAATGCTCGATACCGAAGCATTGTGGTGTAGTGGTTATAGCGTCTGCCTTGCATTCGGGAGGTCGTGGGTTCGAGTCCCCTGACCGCGTCATACCAAAGACTTTAAAAATGGAGTAGTCACTTGTAACCCTTGCCTGACGAGCAAATAATGGGTAGTGCTACGACTGATTGACCAGTGTCAGAATAATGTGACTGGGTGGGTGGGGGTATCATGTCTACTACGGCGTGGTACTCCAGTGTGGCAGCACTATAAAGAAACCATTGAGTTCGCTGCTTCAAGTAGACATATCATCACATCACACACAACAACACACAGATAAAAGTCCAGACATTGTGCCTATAATCGTCGGGTAGGACGCCTGTCGTAGGTGGAGGGACTATAATCCTTAGAAATACACACACACACACACTTGTAATGCTCGATATATAACTCAAAATTGCCATGTGTCCCTTTAAGCTCAAGTATGCAAATTTCTATCACACATATTTCAAGAAGTTTACAGACTAAACGTTCATAACAAGTTGCTATGTATAAACTTTAACATAGCAGCTTCTTACTAGTACGATTGTTTATCTTTAAAGGTCATGGAAATATTTGTGAATGAATTTACAGTACTTGAGCTAAAGTTTAAGAATAGCGAAGAATGGTTCCGGCTGAACTCAAAAGTCGAGTTACGTGTTTTACAGGTGCTCGACAGTTGCATTATATCATTGTGTTGATGTGATGTAACTATTGTTCCAGGATACTATGTTGTGTTAATTATATGTTACGTCCTTTCATTACAATTTAGACTATATATATTGATCTCTTGTGGTATAGAGGCAGACCACAACATTTTTCCTGGATAGGTCTAGTTCCTGGATAGGTCTAGTACTGTATACCTCCCGCCATCCATATAATTGCTGGACAAGTCATATAAAGCCAAAAGAAATAAAATGTTTTGTTTCCTGTAACGGGTTGAATTTATAAACAAAATGGTAACTTAAAGTAGATAGTCATTTTTTTTAATTTGGTCAACAACACAAGCTTTCAGAACAGTTTATGATCGCTCTAGTATTAATTTACTATCGCAATAAGTATATATTTTGTGGTGAGAACAGTTGGGTCGGGGCTGAAAACAGCGGGTCAGTCGGCTTACAGGAAACAAAACACTTTTTTGTTTAGGCCTGTAGGAAACTTTAGAAATAGCAATTTTTAGTGGCAAATGAAATATTCCTATGGATGGCAGATGAGATTAACACAATATACCAGCTACTCATATGGACGGATGGCCAACTAACTACATGTACATGCTCGCTCCACATACTAGTATGTGGCGGGACAGAACTTTGGGGTAAAATTAATTGCAATTTCAAAACGAAAGTGTTGGTTTTTTTTACTCAATGAACTAAAACAATTTCTTTTTGTGCAAGGTCTAGAATAGGTAATAACCAAATGTAACTAGTTTCAAGTACCTGCATTTTCACTTCAATTCTAGATTGAATACGCAAAACAAGCAAAATTAAACACTAAAATGATTTGTTGTAGAAGGTAATCCAAAACATAAAGCTTGACTGGCACTGGCACTGTTTCAGTCTTCATGTAGCATCTACATGCAGTTATTTTTTATTAGTATGAAAAGTGATCTTTGTCACAAACTACCGTCCCTATTTAAAGTAAATTTTATAACTAGAGGTCAAACATGGCCTGTATCATTTGAAGTGATTCCTACACACAACCACACACAAACGGTCATGCATGTTTTGATCGCGTCTGATGAAATAAGAATTCCATGTTTCAATTCCATGAAATATTAATTATGATCTGGAACCATAGGAACCACAGAGTACTCTTCTGGTGGTGGGGGTAGATTTTCCTCTTGTGGGGGTGGTGGGGGTGGCGAAGCTACGGCACCAGCACTGTGACGATTTGATGGATAACACGGCAGTTGCTGCATAGCTATACCTTGGGGTGGTGTATAGTTTGGCAACACCGCTGGAAAATAATTCCAAGCATATCCCCCCGTGTATGGATTCATTGGATTGTAGTGCTGGCTTTGCATTTGAAACTGTTCAGTTTGTTGACCACTCATCAACTGTATACCTTGTCTCTCCAGTTGCTTGACAACACTGTTTTTTGTTTTTTTTCAAAATCGCCTTTTCTTCATACGACTTTATTATGGTTTGAAATATATCCGACTCCATTTCCAATATGGATTTTGTGGGTTTTTTGCCAGCATAGTATTTTTTAATGATATAACTGTCTGCTAAAATAACTCCTTCTTTGGGGCGTCTGTTTTCAGTTAAATATTTTGTAAGATTGGTACGAATTAAAATGTCATGCACCCTGGCCTCCAAAGATTGCACGACATCATTCGAGATCTTCTCCTTAGCTTTTAATTCTGATTGAATAACTTTGCATTCTCCTTCTAATTTTTGTTTTTTCTTTGCAAGTTCTTGCAATTCTTTCTTTTCTACGGGGTGGCGATCCACTTGGCCGCACACCGATGCCGACTCGCATTCATCCATGTGGCAACTGAAACGATATTACAATAAAAAGCATTAATTAAATTGAATTGGGGTTTTATGGCGCACCAACACAAGAAAGGTTATGTGGCGCAAAACAGGGATGAACATGCAAGGCTCATCCTCCATTTACATGTAGATAAAATATGGAGAATTGGCCTAGAACCTTCTAATCTGCAGAACTGCAGAGTTGCTGCAAATTATATTGTAGACACTCCATTTACGATGGAGCCATGTTTTGACATTTAGTTTCCACATTTGCATATGCGGTGTCGTGAAGAAAACCTTGAATGAGCGTGATAAAAAACATGAGCGTGATAAAAAATATGGCAAAATGAACATGAAGGGGAGTCCTTCCCCTCTGCCTCTAGCGGGATTTGCAGGGGTTGTATTCTACCCCGGCAACCACACGGGGGATTAATTAAATTGTTCATTCTATGTATAAAACAAGTAAACACGAACACGCTGCAGCGAAGTAGAGAAACGGATGAATTGTGAAACTTGGTATCAATAAGCAAATATACATTATACTAGCGTTTCCGTTGAACAATTCATTATGTGTCCATCAATATATATTTCTCTGTTTGAGGCATTAACAACAAATTGAAAAAGGAACATTGGTAAGTGTAAATTAAGAAGTACGTCCCTTTGGTGGAATCCCATTAAAAGTGCACTTCAAAAGAAAAGAATTACTAGTAGAACTCAAAACCTACTGAATATTGTTACAGTACCTTTCAGTTAATATGTTTACACTTTTATCTAGGCAGTGCTATACTTAAATAATAAATACAAACTTGATAGTTAGTGTGTATTGATCCATACTCAGCTTATGTCATTCTAAAGGTTATGTGTTTATTAACACATTCACATCTTATGTCATTCTGAAGGTCATGTGTTTATTGACAAATTCAGTAACTTAACAAGTTTGTATTTATAATTCAAGGGTAGCACTGCCTAGATAACAAGTTTGTATTTATAATTCAAGGGTAGCACTGCCGAGATAACAAGTTTGTATTTATAATTCAAGGGTAGCACTGCCGAGATAACAAGTTTGTATTTATAATTCAAGGGTAGCACTGCCTAGATAACAAGTTTGTATTTATAATTCAAGGGTAGCACTGCCTAGATAACAAGTTTGTATTTATAATTCAAGGGTAGCACTGCCTAGATAACAAGTTTGTATTTATAATTCAAGGGTAGCACAGCCGAGATAACAAGTTTGTATTTATAATTCAAGGGTAGCACAGCCGAGATAACAAGTTTGTATTTATAATTCAAGGGTAGCACAGCCGAGATAACAAGTTTGTATTTATAATTCAAGGGTAGCACAGCCGAGATAACAAGTTTGTATTTATAATTCAAGGGTAGCACAGCCGAGATAACAAGTTTGTATTTATAATTCAAGGGTAGCACTGCCTAGATAACAAGTTTGTATTTATAATTCAAGGGTAGCACTGCCTAGATAACAAGTTTGTATTTATAATTCAAGGGTAGCACTGCCTAGATAACAAGTTTGTATTTATAATTCAAGGGTAGCACTGCCTAGATAACAAGTTTGTATTTATAATTCAAGGGTAGCACTGCCTAGATAACAAGTTTGTATTTATAATTCAAGGGTAGCACTGCCTAGATAACAAGTTTGTATTTATAATTCAAGGGTAGCACAGCCGAGATAACAAGTTTGTATTTATAATTCAAGGGTAGCACAGCCGAGATAACAAGTTTGTATTTATAATTCAAGGGTAGCACAGCCGAGATAACAAGTTTGTATTTATAATTCAAGGGTAGCACTGCCTAGATAACAAGTTTGTATTTATAATTCAAGGGTAGCACTGCCGAGATAACAAGTTTGTATTTATAATTCAAGGGTAGCACTGCCGAGATAACAAGTTTGTATTTATAATTCAAGGGTAGCACTGCCTAGATAACAAGTTTGTATTTATAATTCAAGGGTAGCACTGCCTAGATAACAAGTTTGTATTTATAATTCAAGGGTAGCACTACCTAGATAACAAGTTTGTATTTATAATTCAAGGGTAGCACTGCCTAGATAACAAGTTTGTATTTATAATTCAAGGGTAGCACTGCCTAGATAACAAGTTTGTATTTATAATTCAAGGGTAGCACAGCCGAGATAACAAGTTTGTATTTATAATTCAAGGGTAGCACAGCCGAGATAACAAGTTTGTATTTATAACTCAAGGGTAGCACAGCCGAGATAACAAGTTTGTATTTATAATTCAAGGGTAGCACAGCCGAGATAACAAGTTTGTATTTATAATTCAAGGGTAGCACTGCCTAGATAACAAGTTTGTATTTATAATTCAAGGGTAGCACTGCCTAGATAACAAGTTTGTATTTATAATTCAAGGGTAGCACAGCCGAGATAACAAGTTTGTATTTATAATTCAAGGGTAGCACTGCCGAGATAACAAGTTTGTATTTATAATTCAAGGGTAGCACTGCCTAGATAACAAGTTTGTATTTATAATTCAAGGGTAGCACTGCCTAGATAACAAGTTTGTATTTATAATTCAAGGGTAGCACAGCCGAGATAACAAGTTTGTATTTATAATTCAAGGGTAGCACTGCCTAGATAACAAGTTTGTATTTATAATTCAAGGGTAGCACTGCCTAGATAACAAGTTTGTATTTATAATTCAAGGGTAGCACTGCCTAGATAAATATGTTAGCCTACTAGTATTAATCGGGAATTTTCATGTAAATATATTATGATTATATGAGTTCTATATTTTTTGCTATTCAAATACAATCTCAATGTGACTACACAAATGCGGTTTAAAAATATTGGGTAAACAAATGCAATTTCTTCAAAAGATTTCATTTATTATGTTGTTTTTTTTAATTATAAAAACATGTTAATGCTTAGAGGTTATTAGTAGAATCGTCTTTTTGTATAATATCTAAGCATTGAAGCCATTTCATTATTCATTATTCTGTATGCAGATCCATACAGCAATAATTTGCAAGTCAACCATTCTCCACAAACACAAACATTAAAATATTAATATCATTTTTTCTGATTCGGTTTTACAATAGGCCGGTTTTACAATAGGCCCGTATTAAAGATGCACGGCATTTTGAAGTATGAATTAGCACCTCCGAGTTATTAATCCATTAATCAGAAGTCAATTTTGGGGCCGAAATTCGCCCCTCCCCTAAAAGAATATATTTCTCCACTTTTGTGCCTCTTAAAAAAAAAGAAGAAGACAATTTTAAACTCCAATACAGGACTTTAACATACTTTGTGTAATTTGGAATGTTGCCACTTAAATAATAAAAAGCAACAACACTAATTTCCTCTTTGATATGACGACGCAAAATTCCGCTTCCTGAGGGCCCTGAGGGCCCTGGCTCCCCCCCCCCCCCCACCCCCCCCCCACAAAAAAAAAATCAACTGACTAGTAGCACCGTCTTTCATAGTTTTTTAAAAATAGGTGCAATATAAACATTTAATAGTAGATCTACGCAAAAATAATTTCCTTTATGCCTAGATGATGTTATTCTTATAATTAAATATTAATGATTGAACAAACGAAAAACTTATGGGACGCCTCGAGTTTTAATAAAATATCAAGATTGACGAGTGTCCCTGTGCTTTTAAATATATGATTGATGCATTCGTAGCCTATATGAATCGACAATTAGTAATAAGCAAAACAAATGTACCTTGAACTATTCAAATAATATTATTTTTATTGACCTTCTTGTATGCCAGTTGTGTAGAATATGCAAGTCATATTGACATTTGTTTCATCAACTCAATATTTAAAAGAATAATACGGCGCGAAAAATATTTCATGAACTAGGCCTAACAGGTGTCCAGATCTATTATTTATACATACCGATTTTTCGTATGGCCCAGGGTAAATGACATCTGGTGCAGATGCTCTTACTCGTGTCTGAATACACTGTGGGTACAGGATTATATTCTTTCCACAAGTATAATTAGATTGTCGATACTCCATAGGGTCAAACTCGAATAATGAGCGTTTGCTGGAAAGCCGATAATCCGAGCCTTCTCTGACTCTAAAAGCCTTTTTTCTTTTTTTTGCGGCTTTATAGGGTCAGTGGAACTCCTATAGTGAAAACCGGGGGGATTACTAAAAACACACAGTCATGCACTTTCAACGATGTTTGCGCTGTCGTGCCGAATTTTTAAGATAATTTAGCTCAGCAGATCGACCAATTAATGTTTATTATACCAAGTTGCAATGATAAAACTGCACCTTTATCGATGGTAGTGACACAATAAAACAATTATGTTTTGAAGTATACTTTTATTTACTATATCCGCCATATTGTCATTTTGCATATTAATTAAATTCCCGTGATATTCTCGCGAGAGGTAAAGGCATTCATATTCCCCTCATCAAATAAGTCCACTATCAACTGACAGCATCGAGGGACTTTTGGAGTGGAACGAACTCTTCTCGGAGCATAATTAGGGTCTAAACTTTAAAGATAAACGATTTGAATGTTGTTCAGAGTATTGCTAAAGTTGGTATCAATTTTGATTTTTTTTTAATTTTGCGGGAAATATTTATCGGCGCACCGGTCACGATCACGTGACATTTGACCTGAATAATAACAAATGTTGGAAATTTAATATTTTTTCATTTCGTCTGAAACGGTTGACCGTTACAACTTTATTAAGGTTAATAAAACAAATATTTCGGTTCAGATAGTTAAATAAATATATTGATAATCGGTTTATATGCTTGAAATGTTAATCCAATGAATACTTACATAGATATATTGATTTACAACCAAGAGGGTAGTTCCTCTCCCTCGCGGGAGAGGAGATCCCCGTGTTTTTACTATAGGAGTTCCTCTGACCTTACACAGCCAGATGAAATATCAAAAATCGTAAAAAGGGCTGGTAAGGTCAGAGAAGGCTCGGATTAGAAAGCCGAGTGCCGGGATTCTCGTTTTCTTCTTCTGCATGAGTTTTAGATACAACTTTCACTAATGGCGAACTGCCTTCTTGCACTCTAATATTTATCTTTGGCGTTGCACATTTGAAGGCAAGAGTTGCGATTTTAATGAATCTGTGGTAGTTCCTTTGCGTTAGGTCTATAAGTATGTGTTTTCATCATCGAGAAAACTGATGCGCATTAAAGAAAATCTTGATAGTTGTGGAATTTCTTCACTTAGAAAATCGACGAAAACATCGTATCCCATAGCATACAACTTATGATATTCTATGTCTATCAGTGCACACCGCTCCAATCCATGGTAATCATATTTGACTTTTATATCTATGTTTTGCCGAGTAACTTATAAACAATGAGGGCAGACCAAATTTTTGACACGCATTTTGACAGGTCGATTTGGTGACGTTAAATTTTCATTGGCCAACAGTTACGCACTGACACATCTCGGACCAATCGAAACTGATCAAGCGGGCTCCAAAAAATGCAACTTGTGTTTTGATCACTTCTCGGTAAACGCTTGTCGTTTTCAACGGGGGCGAGAAAGGTCAAGTCAGTACAACACAGACGAAAGTTTGATTCGCCGCGAAGTGGAGTTTCTCTAACCTGTTTTGCAAGGAGTAGTAATTCATTAAAATAATAAGATATTGATATTAAAATAAGACTGAGATAGGTTTTAACATCTGGTTAAAATATCCTGTCTGGCTGAATACAATGCAGATCTACATTATTATTAATATATTTCATAATTTGCATTTGTGAAAATTAATTGATTTGAATATTGATGAAAATATTTTAAATTGGTATAAATAGTAGCTAATGAATAGGCTACATATTAAATACATATGAATGGTTAAACAGCAGTTAAACTATATAAACATTATCTGTCTACAGTTTTCCTTGTGTTTCTTTACACATGGTCCTGTATTTAAAGGTATATATTAGGAATTTCAGATCTAAGAATAAAAGTCAAACATTAACATGAAGTAATATATGTTTGGGTTTGTTTTCGTTTTGGTATTGAATTTATGTCTCATATTTGACTTTTTACCTGTTTAATGTAGCCCCCCAAATATGATTTTACATAAACTTTGTTTGATTCATATTTACATGAACAATTGTACCATCTAAATACAGATACCCTGCATTAATTTAATATTATATATGCCTGAATAAACTGTTTTCCTGACACTAAATATTTCTAACACCTTTAGTTTACTGAGCTGACTAGTGTTTTTCTTCATAATGTCATTTTGTGTGGTATGTGTATGGCATGTGGTGGTCTGGTAAAAGATGTTCTGGTAAAACTAATATGAAATATTATACAATTATGGACTTTTCAGCTGTTATACATGATGTGATATGCACCAAAAAAATCATTATTGACCGAGGCGATAGCCGAGGTCAATAATGATTTTTTGGTACATATCAACATCATGTATAACAGCTGAAAAGTCCATAACTGTTTTATTATATAACCCTCAATTTACAATTATATAAAACAGGTCAATATCAAAAAAACAATTATATAAAACAGGTCAATATCAAAAAAACAGGTCAATATCAAAAAAACAGGTCAATATCGCTAGATATTTTTTCTAAAAAATTACTTTTTAGCCAATGAAAACGCGTCTATTTATAGGTTATATAATAAATTATCCTATTTTATGCTTTTACAAACTGATAGAAACTACTCACATATAATTCATATACATTTATATTTCACAGGAATTGTCAATCAGTTGTATAGTTTTATAAATATTGGTTAAAAATTAACTAGCATATTCTTTATTTCGGTGTTATTAATCAGTTAACCTATAAAGTAGGGGGAATTTCCATATATGTAGATCTTTAATTACCTCCATTATTATAAAACTGTGAGACTATGCTTTTTCAAAATGTCACCCTAGAAGAAGTTATGATATTATAACTTAACCTTTGTGTTTGTTTTATTTCATTACAAACTGACTTTAGTATTTAGATTGACTTAATACTGGCAAAATGTGTTGATATGGTAATAGCCTTACCAGAGGCTTATATTAAAGGGTTCTTTCTCTTAGCTGAGCTTCATATGTGAAACCCTCTGGCCCCTGGAACTTGCTTATCAGCATCAGACCACCATTCAGATAAGCACATACAGGTCTAAATGGAGTGATGTGTCTCTGGCTGATTTTTGAGATCCAGGGGTCTGTGGTACAACAACACCAGAAAGATCAGTATTTAATATAAATGCTTTTGAAGCATGGCAATTTAATTAATATTATACAATTATGGACTTTTCAGCTGTTATACATGATGTAATATGCACCAAAAAAATCATTATTGACCGAGGCGATAGCCGAGGTCAATAATGATTTTTTGGTACATATCAACATCATGTATAACAGCTGAAAAGTCCATAACTGTTTTATTATATAACCCTCAATTTACAATTATATAAAACAGGTCGATATCAAAAAAACAATTATATAAAACAGGTCAATATCAAAAAAACAGGTCAATATCAAAAAAACAGGTCAATATCGCTAGATATTTTTTCTAAAAAATTACTTTTTAGCCAATGAAAACGCGTCTATTTATAGGTTATATAATAAAATATAATATGATGTTTTAAACAGTTGTATGTGACTGATACTGTATATGAATTTCTCACAACATTCTTCATAAAAAAAAGTACAGTATCAAATGCAAACTTCATAATTAATTAATATCTAGGGCAGGCCTTTGCATTAATTAAGACTTGGACAACAACTAAACATCTGAAAAAATATTAAGCTCTCTCTCTCTCTCTCTCTCTCTCTCTCTCTCTTTGCAAACTAAAAGTAGAGTGACAGTCGATGTATTAAATATCTTTTCCCACCTGTTCCCAACTTCATATACAGTAAACACAGTGTGCAAATATAATGAAAATGTGCGAAAGTCATCAAATTTGACAGTTCTGTAATGGTAAGAAAAACCTCTCATTTAAGATAATTTAATGGTTTTAAACACGTATTTGACCATGACAATAACACTTTTAGCAAAATTAACGTCTGTTGTATCGTTTAATAAACAAACAACTGATATTAAACGCAAAAGCAATAAACGCGATAGATGCCCTCAGCTACCATATTGTTTACATTGGACACGTGTGGTGTTCTTCCCCTATGACCTTTGACCGATGACGCCATATTGGATTTTTTACGCAAGTGTTGATTGGTCTATTGCCTCACTATAATGGAACAGTTTAATGAAAACTCACCGGTACGCTTAAAAATAAAAAGCTTGCAATTGATAATAACAAATGTAATTTAGACAAAAGTCAACCGGTGAATTCCTCTGTTGCCACAACATCAGGAATATCAAGATTTGAGAAACTGCCTGCAAAAAAAAGAAAAAAAGAAAAGGTGGCATCGTTTTCAGTAATGTTGTCGAGTTTGGAGATACCTTTATTGAAAACACGTTTGTGTGAAATATCATACTAAATGCGTTTCTCCATATCGGAGCTCTTTCATTCTTTCGTTTGGACAGGCATTCAAATCCACTGAATCTGATATCAACAGACATCCTTGATCTGAAACTACTGTTTCTATTAGGTCTGTCGCAAGATGACCATAGTGGTTGGAGCTAACTCAGAAAAGAATCAATGACGGTAAATGCATTAACAAAAGTTTAATGCAACTTTTGAAATATGTTAAATATATACACAATTATCAAGAAAAACAAGCGAATCACAGATGAAATATGAAAAAACTGTTCTCATGAACGTTTAAGACGTTCTTAGTATTATCACAAATACTGAATGCGTCGATTGACTATATATGACACTAAAGTAGTGTTAAAGTTATAAAAATGTTGATGTGCACAAGAATTATGGTCTAGCGCGATGAATGTGATGCGCGAGAGCTCATGAAGATGATGATGCGCGAATTCAATGGGTGATTATCATCAAATGCCTTCTATAAGGGTTGATGACGCGATAGATATGATAATTAACCTCCACCGAGGTTATGAATGACGTTTTTCCAGTGAGGACTGAATCGGGCCCACCTTGTGTCCCGGGGATTGTTGATTCTATAACCTGGCCATGTTGTCCAGGTACGGGGACCGTCTCCACCGCTCGTTACGTTATGCGTTGATTCATGTGTCGAATCATCTAGAGGGCATACACACCCTAAAGGCTTAGCTCCACTCCGGGAGGCTTAGGCTGTAATAATACATTCTTTTAGATGTCGGTTTAAAAACACAACAATCTTATACAATTATCAGTAAACAAACAAATCATTATCTAGTAAATATATGTGAGCCACGCTCTAATTATGATGTGTAGCAATGTATACGTATTCTACAATACCATGTATACTCATCGACATATATACAAGTATAGCACCTCACCGTTAAACAATGCAGCTAATATACAACGTTATCAATTTAATCTTGTATTACAATCAATGAGTTATGCACATATGCATATATACATGCATGTCCTATCAATGTAAACTAATCCACCTACTATACAACGTTATCAAATTAATATCGTTCAATTAATGATCGACTTCAATAATTATTTCTAATAAAGTTAACTTCTGAATCATATGCTAGTGTATAAAGTTAATGTTTGAGAAACATAAAAGCTTACCGGATGTAGTAACATGTCCAAACAAAATGGCGACGTCCACTGAATACAAATGTACGATAAAATTTCATAAAATAAATACTGACCACATATTGCTGTGAATTTCGCCATTTCCAACTTCTGCCCAAACAAAGCAACTTTCAATCAATCCCGGCCATGACTGGAGAACAATGCATTTAAAAAACAACGTTACGCCCAAAACATTATTTCCCACGTTCGTTCCGTGATACACGTGACTAAAAGCGCAGTATTAAAATTCTACACAAAAGAACCCTTAAATAATTTGCCCTTTAGATAGATAGATTGTAAAATACCTATACTTTACATGCATTAACGCACATATAAACTTACTGAACGGCCCTGCCGAACTCACTCTACCGGCGCTATAAAATTGCACGCTTTTCCGTGATACATGAATATATCATGCAACTGGTGAATTTGTTTCAACTGAACAATGGAATATCATGTGGCTGACAGATGTCGCCAAGTGCTCACAAGAGCTATGTACGACCAATACGCTCGACTCGATATTATTTTGTGACAATATCTCCCCACTTAAAGAAAGTGCTACACTTTTTAAAATTCAACAAAATATAATTAATATTTACACGTTAATAAACTATTAATTCTTCCTAGTAAATGAGCGACAAACCGTACAAGCTGATCGCTCAGGTACCAAGACATTGTTGCATTATAAGCAACATTAAAATGTCAACAATATTCTACAATTGTACACTACACTGTCGTAACATATACTGCTATTGTACAATACACTGCCATACACTATTATACTATTGTACTCTGCTATTGTACTCTGCTATTTTATTTTACCCGATCATTATGTGCGGCGACTTAAACAATCTGCCCCAATATTTTTCTTTCCACGGTCTATTGCCCATACTCTACTACCCACTTCTGACACCAGTTGTCGCAAGATGACCCAACTGGTTGGGCTTACTCAGGAAAGAATCAATGACAATGAATGCATTTACATAAGTTTAATGCAACTTTTAAAATATTTTAAAAATAAATACAATTATCAAGAAAAACAAGTGAATACACAGATGAAATATGAAAAAGACTGTTTTCATGAACGTTTAAGACGTTCGTAGTATTATCACAAATACTGAATGTGTCGACTGACTATATACGACGTTGCAGTTACGACAATGTTGATGATCACAAACGTTACAAAGAATGATGCGCGCTTCCAATGATGGGTGATTGTCATCAAAAGCCTTCTAAAAGGGTTGATGACGCGATGATTCAGATGACGCGATGAATAACCTCTACCGAGGTTGTTTGGTTAGTTTCTCCACTGAGGACTGATGACGGACCATCCACGTGTCCCGGGGGTTGTTGCTACTATAATATTCTGACCATGTATTGCCTGTGAGTTTCGCCGTTTCCAACTTCTGCCCAAACAAAGCAACTTTCAATCAATCCCGGCCATGACTGGAGAACAATGCATTTAAAAACCAACGTTCCGCCCAAAACATTATTTCCCACGTTCATTCCGCGATACACGTGGCTAAATGCGCAGTATTAAAATTCTACACGAAAGGACCCTTACATAATTTTGCCCTTTAGATAGATAGACTGTAAAATACCTATACTTTAACATGCATTAACGCACATATAAACTTACTGAACGGCCCTGCCGAACTCACTCTACCGGCGCTATAAAATTGCACGCTTTTTCATTATTCATCAATATATCATGCAACTGGCGAATTTGTTTCAACTGAACAATGGATTAACATGTGACTGACAGATGTCGCCAAGTGCTTACAAGAGCTATGTACGACCAGTACGCTCTACTCGATATTTGTGACAAGGTCACAATGCAATCCCACAAACTACTGCCAAAAACATACGGAAAATGGATACAAAGACATGAATCATGACGTCAGAATCAAAAGCCGAATGTTTGCTGCGGCAAAAGCGGAAATGGGTGCTGTCTTTCGTAGACTGTTTGGTGTAGATCGAATATATATATATATATATATATATATATATATATATTTCGACTCTTCTAACGAACCAGACTCAGTTCATGCAAACGCATTTACACGTCTCATATCATAATTAGAAGAGTACATATGTTTTAATCATCGGGCATTTACATTACAAAGCTTACTTACGCTATTCATGTCTACCTGTATCTGTCGACGAAGGGTACAAGGTGCAAGGTTTACAACACAGCCTCAGTTCTTATTATAGAGACATAATATACATTAACACTAAAAAGACACATTCTGCAACATAGTTTTGAGTAGTTATATTATGGTAAAGCAGGCTGTTACGCTTGTTCTTTAATGAAATCAAGGGTAGACCTTTTCTTAGATCTTGAAAAGAAACATGATATTTTTCATGGGCCCTTTTCAAAGTAATAACATTATCCTACTGCAAGCAGCAGCCATTCTGCGGGCAACTATGAAGAAAGTTAAATCAGACGACAAATGTACCTAGGTCTAAAAGACAATAACCAAAGTTCGTCAAGAACCTTACTTCCAGTTCAACTACTAACCTTTGTTAAACATTTTGTAGATGAACCTACATTTAAATGTGGTGAAATAAGCAAAGGTGTCAGTGAATAGAATGTGAGGCGATCAGTGGCTATTTTGAAATGCATTTTGTGTTGTAGGACTATTTTGACTCCACTGCATGTCGGTATTGCCATGATAATGTATACCGATTTAGGATCGAGAGAGATATATGCTCGTAACATGCATACGGCTTCGGCATAAGTAAAGCAGCTGTGGAAAAGGCTGAGAGACGTATATGCTATATGGTAAGGTTCACACATATGAGAATGGGGACCTCATACATTTTTTTTATATACACATCGTTTAAGTAGTAGGATTATATTAATTATTTTTAATAATGTAATTGTTTAATGCTTACCAATGTTAACAATAAGGGAGTAAGAGAACAACAACATAATTAATGTGTATGCTGCCTATGGCATAGGTCAACGTTTCCTTAACGTTTCGGTCTATGACAAAACTATATAGGATTTAAAACAAGACTTGCTTGTGATAGACGTCTTTCAAATATGGCTACGTTCCAGATTTAACACTGACAAATGAAACAAATTGCCTCACATTTTTTGACGTGGACTTACTAACAAAAAGCATTAAAAGATGTTTGGGCAAGAAAAATGAATAGAAAATTGGAGAGCAGTGATACTATATTAACGAAATACTTCATAAATTCTGAATAAATTCAAAACATGAAGTGACAAATGGCAAAATTGATTTTCCCATAGAATTTGCTGTAAGATTGGCAGGCTTTAGAAACAATTCCTGCACAAACCTTCAGGAAAAGTCAGTAACCAGTAGTCTCATCTACTTGAATCATCTGTTTGTCCTCTACTTGATGAGTCGTGAATTATCACACATGTTCAGATTTTTTGAAACTGGCGTGGCCCAGTTTATAGCATGGTAGACTTGCAACTAGAGGACCTGGGTTCAAGTTTCATCGGTGCCACTGAGTTTAGTCAATGTGTTTTGGGGAAGACACTTTCCCATTAGCCTTATCCGTCAATTGGAGATGTTATCAGGGTGTTTCCGTGTATTGGAATTTATAATCAAAGCATGTTAAAACATTGTTTCATTAGTAAAAGTAGGTTTGGTTCTCCGACTCCTATGTATCCTTCTCCTCTCTCTCTGAGTGGCTCTAAATAATATATTATGTGTTGATGAGCCTGTGAACAACATTCAAACAAACACATTTTGGGATGATTGAATACTGTTTGTATAGACGATAATATCAAAGTATTAACTTCAATGAAACGGTTAAAATAATAAATCACAATGGACGTAGGCGTGTGTAGAATGCATGTATAGCGTTAAACAGCTACATGCATTGTAGCATCCAAGCACAAAACCAGGCTACACATGGTGAGGTTGATTCTTTGAACACGAACACATGTTATGTCAATATCTACCCGATTTGATTTTTTTTATTTAGATTGAAATATGATGCTGACTGACAACAAATTCAAAGATGAGCTTTGGATCTTTTTTACATCTTGTATTCTCCAAAGCACTCCTGCTTTGTTGATTGAACATCATTCTATGGTCATTTGTTATGGTATTCAGGATTATGCCTTACAGTTTTATCAGTAAAACATAATAATGTTGTTTACGCTGAAGAGCTCTTCTCTAAGAAGAAACTGCACAAGATTGCTATTGTATGCTCCCTATGCAGCAAACTTGATTGCAACACATGCAGTTATTACGAGTCCAAATACTTTCAAACTGAAAATAAGTGTACATAATGGTCATGATAGAAACCAGCCCGTAAACTATTCAACAAACTCACAGCCGAAAAAGAAATTTGCTTTTCACACTGTATACTGTCATACACAAAGCGACACATGCCATATATTAAAATTAATAGTGAGAGATGCACCGCAGTATCAAGATTTAAAGGAAAACATGACTACTTTTTTTAATAATGACATGAATAGAGATGAAATGGGAAGGTATTGAACACGTTGAACATTACAACTACTATTAAAAGAGTATGAGAATGGACCTTTGGAAACGGCCGAACACGACATATACGAAATATTGCAGTCTTGGTTTGATTGAGACTGTTCATGAACGGTAGTGAAATATGCTAGCTACAGCTCACGCCCTCTAGCACCGGGTTCAGCAGAACTCAATATTCATAAAATCAATAGTACACAATTTTTAAACATCCCGAAGAAGGCATGCATATGGCGGTGGACACTGAGTATATTTCTTCCCCATGTCGTACGGCGTATGGTCCCAGTATCTAATAAAATTAAATGCCCCGAAGAGCGAAATAAACATAATGGAATTTAGTTGGCAGCAGCGGTTATGAACCTTCGTATCACAAGTAACAGCCAAAATACTAAATTAAAAAGCAGACAACATATCCACTCTTCTTTTAAGGAGTTCTTATTTTACATAATATGAATTATATAATGACTTGATGAGTCTATAATCGACTGTTCTGAGAGCATATATGTTTGGTCTGCTATTTATAAACTTTATGTAATGGAATTCTATAGCGGAGCCATTTACATCTAATAGTAAAAGACACATTCTAGCACATTCCAGCAAAGCATATTCATAATTGAAGATCCTTTAATTATAATTAAGCCTTTGACAGAGGTGAGATTTATAGGGGAGGTTTCATTTCATTTATTTAAAGTTGTCCTTACAATTATTAAAGTGTATAATAAAGTGTGTTTTGCATAAAAAAAATGTTGTCTCAATACTAACATTTATATTGTTTGGCACTAATTTGACATATTGACCTAGGCCCGTATTCATAAAGCAACTTAAGTGGAAAATGTTACTTAAGTTGAAATTTAAGAATTTTACGTATTTTTAAATATCCTTATTAACCTCTCAGGGACACACACCATCTATTTTTAGATATATAATTAGCTGTATGTTTTATTTATCCATAACCTTATAAGCAATATTAGGAAAACGTCTTCAATCGATAAAAAAGGTATTTAAAAAAATGCTAACATTTTACTTAAGATATTGCTAAGAAGCTTTATGAATACGAACTCTAGACTTTGATACCTACATTTTAAAGGGGATGTTTTGTATTGTATAATGGTTTGTTTCGTAAGTTAAAGATGTTTAAACAGCATTTTCACTAAATTTAGAAGGAGCAAAATGTCCCTCGAGCTGTTTTCATCGTTATATCTGGTTAAAAAGGCAGCCATCTATGAAACACTTCTATCACCAGCAAATACCTTACAAAACATTGTCGTGTTCTTCCTTTTACACAGGGAAGTTCAAACTCGGACCTGTGCCCTCTCCGAGTAAGCAACATAAACATTAGCATAATTATGTTGTTATCTTACTCTACATAATGCATATATCCATATTTTTAAGCTGACACATTTTTTCTCACTAGAACAATGTGTTTAAATTTAATAAATGCTATACAAAAAATGAGTTGTCCCAATATAGTCAACATCACTTTTTGCATTAAGTTGACATTTTGACCCCTAAATTAGGAAAGGTGATTTTATTTATTTATTTTAATTCTAATGGCATAGTTAGTTTCATTTATTTAAAATAAAAAACCTTAAATTATTATTTTCTGAAATGCTCACGTTTTACGCAATTAATAAATACTTGTAATTTGGTGACATCTTGGATGCCATCTTGAATATCTCTGTATATCCTCATTTAGGTCAAATTTAAAATCATTTGTTTAAAGCACTCTTTCTTACAATTGTTTTGGTGTATAATAATTTGTGTTATACCAAAAAATGTTGTCCAAGTACTAACTTTTGTATTGTCAATTGTTGCACTCATTTGACCTTTTGACTTAGATGTTGACCCCTAAATATAAAAGATGGACGTCTTTAAAATTTATTTTAAAGTTTAACAAATGCATCTTTCTTTTAATATAAAATATCTTGAATTATTATTTTTTGAACATGCTCACATTTTGCGAGGTTAATAAATATTTGTAATTTGGCGCCGTCTTGGACGCCATCTTGGATATCTCTGCATGTCCTCAACCTAGGTCAATGTTTAAATCATTTATTTAAAGCTCTCTTTCTTACAATTGTTTTGGTGTTATACCAAAATTGTTGTCCCAGTACTAACTTTTGTATAGTCACTTGCCAATTGTTGCAATAATTTGACGTTTTGTCCTAGATTTTGACCTCTAAATAATAAAAAGTGAAAAAAAAAAAATTGTTTTACTTCCTATGATGTAATCAGCTAGGTTTATTACCATTTACTGTGTTTTGAGGGGAAAACAATCCCTACATTCATTGTTCATTTTTATATCACGTTCTCTAAAAACAAGCCGCCATCTGGGACGCCGTCTTGAATTGCGGAGCTAGTACCAAAAATTTCAAATTTATGCAGATAGTCCCAAAAACTTCAAACTATGCCGAACATTTTGATATATGACTGTTCTTGTTATACCTCGGGTCCGGGTACCTTCCAAAAAATACCTGAAATTTGCTCTACTTATTACACTCATATTTAAGGTAACTGTTCTAATGGTGGTACAATATATTACGAGAAACCCAAAGAGAGACCTGTTCCACCTCGTTATAAGAAACAGTTTATCAGACAGCAGTAAAATAGACTCCTTATGTATTATGGATATCACATAGTTTCTTTTACGATCATGTTCTCAAGGACTCTTAGAAAACATTCCTATACATGCCCTCATGAAGGTGCGGAAGTCCTTGAATGCTCCGAGTTCAATATTCATTTCTCTCTAGTAAGTGAGAAAATATCAACCTTTCTTAACATCATCTAATTGATAAATCTCCACCAGCAATTGGAACCTTGTACACATCAATTTATAGTATCAGGTAACATTGTCCTTTGGTCAAGAATATTCAATACCGACTGCGGACTAGCATATATATGCAATATCTCAGCACATAAAGAGGGGACGTCCAGCAAACTTTCGTTATCATTCTATCCGTCATGTTCACACACTTTGCTGTTACATAATCACCATAGCAAAATATGGGTATATGGAGGACTGCGAAATTTATTTACAGGTTCAGAAGTATATGCCGTTTGCACAGTTGACAGTTTCTTGGAAGTAAAACAATACCACAGGGGAGTACGGTCTCTCAATCTTGTTTATGATCCATATTTGTATAAGAACATTTACACACGACTGTGAGGGAAATACGTTCCTGATACAAAACAGCAGACATAAAGATCTCGTTGAGTTTTATAACTCTTCCAGTAATGAAGCGCTCACGATGTGTGAGTCCTGAAGTCAATTTTGGACGGTGCCGTCAGGTAACCGTCTTAAATAGTGGGAATTCTGGCGTACAAAGAATTTCCACTAGAAACCAAAGAGCACCAGATTACAGCGCGATAAAAGTAGTACCATTTGAAATGCTGTAAATGGGCAAAAGAACTGTATATTGACAACATATTGAAGATATTTGTAAGCGTTGGTAAATCACTTAATGATTTTAACGTGTGTGTGTGTGTGTAATTCTAAGGTTTATAGTCCGTCCGCCAACGAACACGTCAGGGTATACCTGACGCGATGGGCACAATAGAGTCTGGACTTTGGATTTAATGATTTTAACTTAAGTTTAAGTAATACGCTGTTTTTGAAGGGATTTGATCCTGTACAAAGTTATGCGCATATGTCTTATAACGTAAAAGCGTCTACATGAGGTTGGGAGTAAAAGCCGTACCGTACGAAAACAGCAGGTACGTAGTAAGGAGATTACCGAAAGTAGCAATTAATAGTTTAGTAACGAATCTAATAGAGATTATCGGTATATTATCAGTATGAAGGATGTATATAACGACAAACGATAATGTTTATTATTATGCCTCACGTTTACACTCCTGTATAAATTGCCTACACCCTTAGAGTGAAGCAATTTTTACTGTTCACCAGTAAACAATTTTTACTATCACACGATTGTGACGTCACGGGAAGTATAAAAATAGGTTTTGGATTTTTCCATTTATGACACGCTTTGCGCAATTGGAAATCGGAGGACGCTTATTAAAATTCAGTTTGAGTTATGTCAATCGTAAGACGCTTGGTTTACCAAACGGCAATAAACAAATATGTAAACAAATATGGCGAGCAGATGGGCGACAATTTCGGAAGCGGATTTGAACATCCTGGAACTGGCCAAAGACTCCGCGGGTTACTTTAAAGGGACAATTTCCGTAACCTTTAGCTTATAAAACACAAATACGTTGACAACATAACACACCAACCATTATTGAATATTTACTAAATAAAACCATGATTGTTTGACGGAATTCAATAGCGGTACACAAAAAGAATAACCGTTTCGTGGGATTGAACTCGTAACCCACACTAAAATTACAACTAGCATGTAATAATAGTCGAGCGCCGCTACCGACTGAGCTAACGGGCCAGATGTATTATGTAAGAGGTACAATATATAAAAGCTAATGCTCTAATGGGTGTCATGTGATCAGCAGCAAATGTAAATACAGTGGGTCCCATATTAAAAAACTCTTTCTTTTCAATCTCACGAATGTATTACTACAGGTTTATCTGGGTCTATGCTAATGTTTTCATGCAGACATTTCACTGAATAAAAATCAGACAGTTATTTGGCTATCTGCTTACTTACGGACAGTGTCCCTTTAAATCAAAACTGGTATAAAAATATTATATTAAAAAAAACTATTAAAAAAAAAACAAGAACATTTTTTTATTGGGATTTTTTCCCATCATATATTTAAATTTTAATCAAAACATGTTTTGTTCGGTGTAATAAAATAAATATTGCATCCCAGTGAAGGGTGACAGTGAATATTGTCAACCTTCGGAAAAATAATGTCAACCTCGGCTTCGCCTATTCACCTCAGATTGACAATATCCACTGTCACCCTCACTGGGATTCAATATTTATATATTAATTTATTTATATCATATATTAGAACAATTAGCATGCATACACATGAACTGGATATATATCAGATGTGATTGGATCCTAAATAGAATCCCTGCCGTACGTACATTTGAAGAGTAAGTAATTCGATTACCATGAAATTAAATTGAAACCTTGAATCACATTATATCATGGTAACTATCAATGTCCGGTCATAAATTCGCGATTAGAAGAGATTATATAACTATGTACCACAGACATCTTTTATCAAACCATACAATTATTTTCATCATTTCAATTCAATTCATTTCAATGTTTTATTTTGCATAAAATTTACATGTTTATTGTCTAAACAAGGCCGATTACAATATACAATATTTCAGAGAAGAGTACAAACAAATATATTTCATTTAGAGAATGAATACATATATTACAGTGGAATAGTTATAATTATTGCGTTCTATCAATGGTATTTTATCACATTTTATTAACATTAGCAATATTGTGTTTAAACAGCATTTATATTTAAGGAATTTAGAATAATACATAGAAACCTTGACTACCGTTACATCAGACTACAAGTATTTATTATTATTATTATTATTTTAATACGTATCCTAATTCAATGAAGTTTGTTTTGTTTTAGCCATATCGCCACCGAAAACGTCTTTGCAGATATCCTATTTTTCAGACATTCAAGGGGCGATATTTCTGTCATTCATGATTGAATCTAATTGGTTTTCGAAAAGAATCAAGATCTCATGTATACGTATGTTGTGACCAACTTTCTCTGATATTTTCATTTTACAGTTATTCCCCGTTGACACTTATTAAATATAAACATTTCTACATAATTTCACTTTTTATCCCCCGCCGTCTGGTCCCATAACTTTGGTAATACCTCATCCGATTTCAATAATATTATGTTCACCACCTTAGTATGCAAACCCGTTTTTTCGGAATCAATACTTTCTGAGTGGCACCGTCCATCAGCACTTTCAGTACTTTGATAAGAAGAGCTTTAGTGATAGCTGAACATCAAGAGGACGTTTATATTGAAATGATTCTTGTCCATCAAGTCTGAACTGAACTGTTCACTTACCAAACATGGAAGCAAAGTGTTTAGTTTATATCACAGGCACCCGGCACAGAGCTAGGATAGTAAAAGATGGACTTGAGGGGTTAAAATATTAATTAATTGAGTTCTGGACCCACCAAAAATGGTTATGTGTATGTATATATATTATATACTGAAAGGTATTGAACTCCAAAAATGGCCAAAACCACCAACAGTTCTATACTAATTGTTATTTTTCGGTACGTAAGATAGCCTGGGCAGCATAACCTGCTCATGTCACAAGTAGAATAATACATATAAGCAATACACATACACTGTCATTCAATCTCTCGTACTTTTTTTGTACCGTGGTGGCATGCGTTAAAAACGACTAAAACATAATGGGATAATTAACTCGAACGGATACCTGAAGCGCCGAAACTGAAAGTTGTCGTGGAAGCTGTGAATTTCGACAATTTCACGAGACAGTTTTGTTTTCATCCACATTCAGCCATCTTGTTGTTGTTCTTGTTCTTGATAGCATATTCTGCATTCATAGGCAAACCATCACCATAACAAAGTGTGTCAATTCCGTGGTATTTTAAGTAAAAGCTTTAAACAACTTAGTAGAGTTTCCCCAGTTTGCGTGTCATGTCCTACTTCTATTTTTATGTTTAGATCCAAGCTCTAATCTAATATATCTAGAGCATGACATAATCGTCTGCTATGAAAGTGTAGGAGTTCTACATAGGAGTTAATGTCTACTGACTGTATTTTCACACTCACACAAAAGCACACTGCAGTCCACTAGAAGCTGAAGCAAGCTATAATTTGCGGCACACGGATATATATGTAGCAGAGTATCTAACACACGGATATAGTATGTTAGTATATGTTTAGCTCATTGCACTCGAGCAAGAAGTGAGGGAGACTCTCATCAGACTCGTGACAGATTAGACAATCCGGATTGACTACGGTTTTGTTGAATTTGGCCCTGTTTGTCTGCAGTATGTATGTTCCAGTGAGTAACTTCACTTCTGTCGGTATACGATTGATATCTCTCGAACTAAGTCTATATGTACCGGTACAATTGAGGGATGGCATTTCCCTGGATTAAAATGTTTTGAGAAATAATTCAGTTCAGACTGTGAAATAATTATTTCCTTCCATCTCTGGTTAATTGCTTTAATAAGCCTTTTCCATGCTAATTTCTCGATTGGTGCTGAGATTAGTTCTTCAGGGGTTGGCAAGTCATATAAGGTTAGAATCTTCTTCACAGATATGTACAGGTTATTAGATTTGTATTGGGTTATATGCACGAGTTCTTCAGCCTAACAATATTGCGCGACTTTAGGAGCGTAATATGTATACGCTGAAGAACGAGTACATATATCCACAGATCCTAAATTAATAACATGTCTATGTTGTGTGATATATCCCAATACAAATCTAATAACCTTTTTATTGCATACGTTTTTTACGAATAATAAGAACAAAACAATAGGTTTTAACATTTATTTTTCATCAAAATGTTTATTTGAAACAAACATATTGTCGTTAGATCGTGGGAATTTTCGCAATGAAACCAACATAGTTTACATCACGTGACATGATTTCTTTGGCATGAACAGAAAAGTGCACCAATCACGAACGAGTATACATTACACACCCAATATGACTTTACTGCACGTCAATATGAGCGAATATTGACCTTTCCTGTAAACGGAGCATGTAAATGCGTGTGCAATAAAAAACAGCTATGGCTATTTAATGATTTGTTTTCCAGTTGTTTCTTTGCTACTCTGCGTTCAATAAATTTCTGGTAGTCTTGTGATGTTGCCATATAATAAAAGAACTTTCTTATGGATAACAGCTTCCAGGGGTAGTAGGCCTGACAGCATGTAGATAGCTGGATCTACTGTTGGACAGCTAATATTTGTTTTATAAAACAAATTATATTGAGTTTCAATTGTTATTATTGCTTTCCCTGTACGAATGATGATTTCAAGTCCATATGTGAGCACAGGCAGTATATATGTTTGCAGTAGCGACAAAGATGTCTCTGGATCTAACGTTTTCTCCATGTAGACCTGATCCCATCAGACTGTACAGTGTATGTTTAGATTTTTATATATTATCCTCAACTGCTAGTTGCTCTTGATTTGTTGTAGCTCTCTACTAAGTTGTTTAAAGCTTTTACTTAAAATACTACGGAATTGACAAACTTTGTTATGTTGATGGTTTCGTACTGGTTGTGGCTGTGAACTCTACTAGTGAAAACTGGGTGTGCCTATGAAGGCAGAACATATTATCAAGAACAAGAACAACAACAACAAGATGGCTGAATGTGGATGAAAACAAAACTGTCTCGTGAAATTGTCGAAATTCACAGCTTTCACGACAACTTTCAGTTTCGGCGCTTCAGGTATCCGTTCGAGTTAATTATCCCATTATGTTTTAGACGTTTTTAACGCATGCCACCATGTTAGACCTATATATTATATCTAGTAAGAGCCGTGCCATCTTGTCATTGAACTCAGTTTCGCTCAAGTTGGGATGTTTGATTCTCTGGTATAAAAAAAAGTACGAGAGATTGAATGACAGTTTATGTTTTATTGCTTATATGTATGATTCTACTTGTGACATGAGCAGGTTATGATGCCCAGGCTATCTTACGTACCGAGAAATAACAATTAGTATAGAACTGTTGGTGGTTTTGGCCATTTTTGGAGTTCAATACCTTTCAGTATATAATATATATATATATACATACACATAACCATTTTTGGGGTGGGGGGGGAGGGGGTGGAGGGGGGGGTCCATAACTGAATTAATTAATATTTTAACAACTCAAGTCCATCTTTTACTATCCTAGCTCTGTGCCGGGTGCCTGTGGTTTATATATGAGATTGCATGTCTATTGTGCAATCAATGCAGCCAACATAAACAACAACCACAGCTCATCTAAAGATTTGAATGCAATTACAAGAGCGGTGTTCTTGTCGTCCTCAAAACTGCTGATACAGTGGTTGAAGTTTACGACATATATGATCTTTTTTTTTGTAATCTTTTATTTGTTCTATTTCTAACAGTGTTATTGTTGAGTTCTTCATATATACATGCATCTAGTGAATATTTTATCGTGTTATTTTTTTTTTCTAAATGTACAATCTGGAAATATTATATGACACCATGTAATCAATGAAAGTATATTTATCATTATAATTCTAACATGTAGCTAGTATGGTTACAACTAATGATTGGATTTGTGACATAACAGCCTTTATGAAAACTCTGGGATTAATTTATTTTGGTCTATAAGAAATTCAGGAGACGGTCTTGATAAAATTTTCAATAAAGGTCAAGTTTCATCAATGAGCACTTATGACTTCTCTACACTATATACAACCTTACCACATCACCTTATTAAAGACAAGCTAATTTCTCTTATTCAAAAAACATTCGCTAGAGAAAATACTACATTTTTGGCATGTAATAATATTAAAGCGTTTTTTACTAACGGCAGTTTAGACAATTATACTATGTGGACTTGCTATGAAGTTTGTGAAGCACTCATCTTCCTATTAGATAACATTTTCGTCAGGTATGGTACCACCGTTTATAGACAAATTGTTGGTATCCCTATGGGTACGAACTGTGCACCACTTGTCGCAGATTTGTTTTTATTTTGCTATGAAAGAGATTTATGTTGAGTCTTTCACCAGATACCCAGGCAGATGTCATTGAAGTTTTTAATGACACCTCTCGGTATCTGGATGACATATTGAACATTGACAACCCTTTCTTTCCAACTATGGTTGATCATTTAAAGAACTTCAGCTTAATAAAGCTAATATATCTGATAATAACGCTTCTTTTCTTGATTTAGATCTCTCGATTGAAAATGGTGAAATAATTAGCAAAATCTATGACAAGAGAGATGATTTTAATTTTGACATTGTTAATTACCCCCACTTGGATGGGGATGTTCCCCGAGCAACTTCTTATGGGGTGTATGTGTCTCAACTTATTCGTTTTTCAAGAGCTTGTACTCGAGTTGAGGACTTTAATATTCGTAATCTTTGTATAACTAAAAAGCTACTCAATCAGGGTTACCGTTACCATAAACTTCGTAAAACCTTTGCAGGACTCTTCTGCGACAAGGACTATCACAACCTGACTTCTATGGTGATGGGATTTATAAACTTCGTAAGATTCTTGGTCATGATCATTTTCATACTATCTTTGTTAAACTTGTTAAAAAGTTTATCAAAAGAGGTTATGACCCTATCATTTTGCAACGTACTGCATGCTTGGTGGTGGACCCTTTTACAGTTCGCCACTATGCTTTCCTCTTTAACTGTACGATGACCGGACAGGCTGTGGACCCTATGATGACGCCTACCTAAAGCCCATTGGGACGGTGGCGTTTGATGTTTGTCTATGATCTTTCTTGTCGTGCCCTTAAAGGTTTATTCTCTTGTTGCTCTTGCTTCTGCCAAGTCATTGAGTACCTTCATTGTTGCTTTCTAGGCTATTGTTTTTTAGTATTATATTTACACGAGTATGTTTGTGTTTTATCTATATTGTCTATGATGCTGCCTTGTTGGTTAGAGATTAGATCATGGCGGGGATTTCTTTATGTACACTGTCCTGTTTTAATGGGATGACAGTAGGTTAAGTGTGAGGTTTGGTGCACCCTAGAACCGGTTAAACCCCCCAGTGGCTTTCTTTGCCACTGACCGTTCCAAGGCGGTAGCCCTATTGTCAACCCTTTTGTGTTTGTGATGTCGTTTGCTTTTATTATTACTTTTGCCTTCTTGTTTGTCTGTTTGCATGGTTGTTTCTGTGTTTTGTGGTTGACTGTCCTCCTTGAATGCTACTTTTCCTGTCCGATCTTTTTATATTTCTTTATCCCTTAACATGTCATTGTTTAGCTGTTTCTGCCTAATGACTATTATAATATTCAATGTAAGATTTAAAAGCACTACTGACTCGTACATGGTCGACATGATCTGTCATCAGATTTTTGTATGTTCAGTATTTTATACTGGGCTTTTGTTTCATTTCCAATCATATATGAGTAGTGGAGCAATTACAACAATATGTTATAAAGGTTTATTTATATTTAATGAGAGAACTAATTTAAAAACTAGTCAATGATCCATGTTAAACGTATTCCATGAATAGTATCAAATGCCCTCTATTACACATCAATGTTACATGTAGTTCACTTATATAAGAATCATAACGTATATTTCCATAGTCATGTCTAGCAAGGGAGATACAGCGAGATAATACTGGGGAGATAACATGCTTAGCATTAATGTTTAGCTTTGCAACAGTTATCTGTTACAATTTTAGAATCAAGTCATGTTGGAATAGCTTTTAATGTTTAACAGTATTCGGTAATAAATGCTCTCTCTCTCTCCCCCTCTCTCCCTCTCTCTCTCTCTCTCTCTCTCTCTCTCTGTCTCTTTTCCTTACTTTATTTTCGTTAGCTATTTCTCGGAATACATGTATGTAAAATGACACTTTAATATAACTGTTTTGTGTTATTCAATGATTACATTCATATATATGTAACTGTTTTTTGTACTGTCAAAAACCATATATTGTTTTCTTTTGCATGTATGTATTATAAGAATAAAATATTGAAATATAAAAAAAAAGAAACTCAATGAAAAAACATATACAGTGGCAATTATGAAAGGAGAGAAAAAATAGTGTGCACTAATGGAGTATATGGAGAACTTATATACAAAATGGGTTTCTTAATATACATAAAAAATAACAGATGTTGGATTCATCAAGTCCAACTAAGACATTTTTTTTTAATTCAGTCCACCAGGTTTTATTTTTTATGTGATTTTATTTTGTGTTTTTTTCGTAATAAAATCATGTATTTTTCCCATTGCTTTTCAAAAAATGATATTGCTTCATATAGAAGCAGGCTATACATCCTCAACTTTAAACAGTATTTGAATATAGCTTTCAAAAACTGTTAAAGTAGGATTAGTGTTTTTTTTAATTTTTGATTGAATATAAGTTTTCTGGCGGTAAGGAGGAGATTATTTAAAACAATTTCATACTTATCATTTCCAAAGATGATGTCAATTACTGACCATTACTGTATTAATATCCTTACATTTATTATGATATATAGGCTGCCTTGTTGGTTAGAGATTAGATCATGGCGGGGATTTCTTTATGTACACATTGTCAACCATTTTGTGTTTGTGATGTCGTTTGCATTTTATTATTACTTTTGCCTTCTTGTGTGTCTGTTTGCGTGTTTGTTTCTGTGTTTTGTGGTTGACTGTCCTCTCTTCGAATGCTACTTTCCCCTGTCCGATCTTTTCATATTTCTGTATCTGTTAAGGACAGTAACAGAGAAAGAATAGCAGAAACAGGAAAAGGTCACAGCTATATATTTGATGTTAAATGAGAAAAAACTATCTCTGATTGGGAGGGACCTTTTAGTAGAGAATAGACCTCACTTCAGAATTTCTTGGCTGACTATTTTAACTCGTATGGTACAACATCAATTTAACTAGTAGTCAATCCGTACTACACTACTTGCTGGGTGCTTTTCGAAAATAGAGAAAACCAAACTAATCAACCGAACATATCATATCTGAACTTCAACATTTACAGTTCGCCACTAGGCTTTTCTCTTTAATTGTGCGATGATCGGACAGGCTACCTAAAGCTCCAAAAGGACGGTGACGTTTGATGTTTGTCTGCAATCTTGTCTTGTCATCCTCAATGGTTTTGTTCTCTTGTTGCTCTGGCTTATGCCAAGTCATTGAGTACATTCTTTGTGGCTTTCTATGCATATTGTTCTTTTTTTGTATTTATAAATACACGCGCATCTTTGTGTTTTACTTATATTGCATATTAATGCTGCCCTTGTTGGTTAGAGAATAGTTCATGATGGGGATTTCTTTATTTACACTGTCCCGTTTTATTAAGATGGCAGCTAGGGTAAGTGTGAGGTTTGGTGCACCCTAGAACTTGGTGTAAATCACTAGCGATCTTTTTTGCCCATTCCAAGGCTGTAGCCCTTTTGTCAACCCTGTTGTGTTTGTGATGTCTTATTTGGCCTTTTATTCATCTTTAAAGTTGTTTTTTTGTTTCTGTGTGTATTTGTGATTGACTGTCGTCTTTGAATGCTACTTTTCCTGTTCGATGTTTGTATCTCCTTTCAATGTTATTAGGTGTATACATAATATGGCAAGCTATGTATGTCGATGCTTCATTTGATTTGCAACAAACTGTCAACGTTGTTGTGTTATTATTCAGTGCAAAGAATGTAACGTTATATGGCATTTATAAAACACTGTGATTAAGGCCGTAAACGAATATAGCTTGGGACCACTTTGCCAATTTGACCAAATTAGATGATGATTCACAAGAAGGGTTAAAAAAGTCTACCGCTGGAACTGTTGTTCCTGCTCTCTATGACCCGAAAAGGAAATATGAATCATGTCATGTACACGTAAACCAATGTGTTCATTTCTGCCCTCTATCGTTTCCTTTAATAATAAGTTCTAGGGTCTCCTTATCAACTTGGGGCGGGCCCCGACTTTTGGGATGATTTTGTTTACTATAGAATGCACTTTGTTATTTCTTCTGTTTTTTATATCAGAAGATTGCGTCTAATAACTTAGGCTTAGTCTGGACGCATTCCGGACCTAGATAGTGGCGCATGTGGTTTGTTGGGTGCCACTGTTGGTGGTGGAGGTGGTGGTGTTTGGCCTGCAGGTGTGTACTGGGTGCACTGTGTTTGCTGTATAATTGCGTTTCTGCTGTTGTTTGACTTTAGATAGTGCTGGTTATTTCGGACAGCCTTTGTAGGCAGCGCTGTGGTTCTATTTGCACTTAGCGCACTTTTTGCGATTGTCTTTGTGTACATTCTGCGCCTATATGCGCTTACTGCACAGTGCGGACTTGAAAAAATGAGATACAGGGTCCTATAGAAACCACAGCGTCCGAACGCAATGGTATCGTAGGTCCGCACTGTACTGCAAAAAAGGACCTGATAATACAATGAAAGAGACACAAAACAACAGAAAGCGTGGTGAAGACAGGGTTACCGACTTGAAACGGTCAGTAGGCAATAAGGCCTACTGGTTAGCTGAATCGATTTTATATAGCGCACAATCCTCGTTATTATCCTGTCTTCAGCGCCCAAATAAACAAGACAGTGTAAACAAAAATACATCCCACAATGAAAGAGACAACAAGCAACAGAAAGGGTGGTGAAGACAGGGTTACCGACTTTCGAACGGTCAGTAGGCAATAAGGCCTACTGGTTAGCTTGAATCAATTTTATATGCGCACAATTCTCGCTATTATCCTGTCTTCAGCGCCCACATAGACAAGACAGTCTAAACAAAACTACATCCCATCAAAAGGAATTCTCTAACAATAAAGTCCACATCCAGAGAAACTAACTAAAAAAACACATACAAAATAATAAACATCTCAGGTAGTATCCAGAATCCAGAATTGAAGGTTTGTTGTTGCATTTTATCGTACTGTGTCCAAACATTTGACAGTGGTTACATCTTATTTTGGCAAGCAAAGCCGGGGTTACTGCGACATTAACCCCTGTTCGTGTTTTTATTGCTGTT